>CAVNYN010222644.1:0-24371 GCA_963692815.1 Nyctanthes arbor-tristis
TTGTTTTGATTTATGGTTCTCGATTTTGATTTTTATAGGTTTATTAAATTAAAAATTGGGTTAATTTCATTCGCGTTGATTTAACTTTGTCGTTACTACCAATGAAGTTACTAAACTTCAATCTAGAGCAATCATGTCATTGAACTTTATTTCCATGCATTTATGCCCTCATACGTTAACTTACAACCAAATCAGCTACTAACTTTATTCTAAAAAATTAGATCATTGAACTTTAATCTACAAGCAATTAAATTACTACATTTCAAGTTGCAGTGCTGCCATTGAAACCAACAAAAGATATAGTCCATACCGTTTACGAGAAATTACGTAATATCAATAAGTGTAAGATAGACATAGAGACATTCAAACAAAGAAGGCAGCAAGCTTCTACCAGAACATGCCTGATGCGAAGTAAGTCCATCGGGTGAAGAACATCAAATGCCTCCTGCCATATGAAATTCTTAACTTTAGGAGGCACATTAATGAGTTGCCACACTTTCTTCAAGAAAACATTATATCAGCCTTGAATAAAAATGCCTTTGATCCTTTGTTCTAGTTACATAACATATTTAGAGCTTGTTTGATTCTCATCATTTGTCTAAACATCGAGAAATTATAATGAGTAGAGAGGTAGAATATATATTAGAAATGTGAAAACGTTTGAAATATGTGATTGTAATTAAACAATTATGAAATCAAATATCAAATCAATATTAAGTAAAATTATAAATAGAAAGAATAATGAGAATCAAACAAGCTCTTAGCTGAGCACATTGATTTTTTTTTAAAATAAAAACACATCCCTACTCTACAAAAAAGCGCTCACATATGGAATCTTAAAAAATATAGCCTATTTCCCAAAAATGCCCCTCATCGTACGTGCTCCCTTATCGCTCTCAGACACACCATTTGAGCCACAAATACTCCTCCTCTCCTATACCAGTGTTGATCAATAGGAAATTGTTAATCAACAATCCAAGCATTCCATATCCGATCGCTACACTGCTTTTGAGGTAAGAAATAGTTGATTTTTCTCCATTGTGAACTGGATATGTTATATTTGCACATTCTTACTGCTGGTTTTTTGCTTGTTTTGGTGTCAATCAGTGGGTTTGATTGGGGTTATTGAGTTTGTTCACGGCCGGCCACTCCTTCGCTCTCTTCACTCATCTCTGCTTTTTGCTCTTTCTAAAGGCCAATCGCATTTAATTTCGTTTCTTTACTTAATTTTGTTCTTTCTACCTCATTGATGAACATAATCATCTTTACGGCCGGGTTTGATTTTGTTTTCATTGCTTGCTTGTTGTTTTGCCATCTTTTTTTCCTATCAAGAAAAAAGGTGACAAAGTTCTTGCTGGCTTGGGTTCCTATTTGTCGTTGTTCACTTATCGTTTTATCGTCTTTCACAATATGTGAAAGCGAACCATGAGAGTATGTTGAATATTCTGGTTTAAAATTTTAGGGTTTTTGTGATTGCTCTGGTTGAACCCTTTCTTCGGGTTTGTTCTTCTAGATAATCGAGGAAGGAATAATTTAGTTTTGAGTTTGAGTTTTCACTTTTCGGTAATGATGATGCCTTCGTGGACCCTCAATTCATTAAAGATGATTTGGATGACAAAATCAACGAGGAAAAGGGCGAATGGGGGGATCTTCCCACCACATACTCAATAATAACAATAATAATCTATATTTATAATAAGAGAAATTTGTTTGGTATGGTTTTCTCACCAATAGCCTGGTTTCATAAAGCCTGGTTTCATAAAGATTTAGATGACTTCACAATGACGTCATCTATGAAATTATGTATTTTTATTTTTTTCTGAGTTATCTTCTTTACTGTATCTTCTTTATCTTTTCCCTTTCGAATTTTATACTAATCCAATCCATTTTTTAATTTTTTGAACTTTCTTCTTTTGTCTTATCCTCTAATCTTTATCCAATTAAGACTTCAATCTTACAACAAAAATCCAGATCTCCTAATATTTCTCTTCTCTTATTTTTATTGTTGATTTGAATTATTTTTCTTTTTAATTCCTTAATCTCTTTTCATGATTTCTACTTTTAAGTTTTTAGCTGTAGGACTTTTTTTCTTAACTCTTCACATATTTTTAATTTTTTATTTGAATTAATTTTTTTAAAAATATTTGAATTAATTTTTTTATATTTTCTTAATTAATCTTTTTTCTTGACCTAAAATTAAAAATCAAGAAAAGAGATATATTCTAACAGCAGATTTCAACTGGGTTTCGTGTTATGCTTGGGCTTGAATTACCTTTTAGTTCGGATTACTGTTCTACCACTTGCGTTATACTGAAATTTTTTTTCTTTTTTTTGACAATTTACTTTATTTTTTTACCATCCATCTGCTGATAATTGATTATTTTATTATATACGAATTAAAATTATGAATTTCTATCCTTCGCTCTCCCCCTCTATCACACATACACACATAGACTGCTCTTGCTAGAAATATTATAATAAACATTTGAAATTTTTTAAAGCGTGCTTCAATAATTCTTGAATTAATTCTTTTCAAAAAAAAAAAGAATAACAATTCTCGAATTAGCTTGCTTTACATACTTTAAATCTACGAAAGCCAAATTTGGCGGACTATGGTTTCATTGTTTTTTTTCTTATTTTGTAAGCATAGTTATATAAATTGTACATTCCACTATTGTTTTCGTGGAAATTAATTAATCATACTTATATTATATTTTGTGGAAGTTTAACAGAAAAGTAATTGCTAATTCTATATTATTTTTTTTAAGTATAGTTACTTTAATATTTATTTTATAATTAAAAATAATTAAAAATACAATCAGAATAAAAATTTTTTCCTTCAACAAAAAAAAAAAGAAACTTTCAAGTTTAGTATTATACTGGAAAAATGATTGGGACTTCGTCTTTCTTTTCTACCTTAATTTTTTAAATTTATGTTGTTATGCCCATGCAACGCACTGAGTGAAAAATCTATTAATAATAATAATAATTACAGAGTCAGTTCTTTACTTTGATTTTTTTTCTGATTAGCATGGTAGTTAAACTAAATTGGCGTAATTCTGACTGCTCCATAATCATATCAATACAGTATATATGGTTTTTGATTACTGTTAAGGCTAGATGATTCTTTAGAGTATGAGATGGATTCTGAATAGTAACTCTTAAGGCTCGCATCTTGAGCATGATAGAGGTGAATTTATATCCGGCTTATGTTCAATGTTTTTGAACTAATTAAATAACAACTAGGATTGTGGACCAATACTAAATTATGGATAGTAGTCGGAGTCATTTGCAAGCAAGGCGTCCTAATATTGTACGTTAAAAATATTTGTATATAGACTTTCCCAACCAGTCCGCTTTAATGTGTGGTTCAAGTATATTCCTTCTATTTGCTTTAGCCATATAGGGGATTGCTTTATTAAACATTCACCAAGATGATGATGATATATGATAAATATTTTTGGATTGTAACCAATCTAGAAATGACTCTGTACCAAAAGCCCTCATTCCTTTTTTTTTTTTTTGCCCCTTTCTTTTTGAATTGAGGTCCTTATTGTCTGACAACCACATTTGTTTCATAAAATTTGGCTGCGTGACTCCTCATACATCTATATGCATGGCATTGTATTACTGTTCCTTGATAGCTATGAACTGTAACATGAATTGCATACCATTAAGAATAGTTTAGTTTATTCTTTTGAAATTATATGTTTATTCATAGCTGATTGGTGGCAGAGGTGGCTACAATTCAATAAGTTAGAAGATGGAATACCCAAAAAAAAGTTAAGAAATAGCCACTTAGAGTATAATAAAGTCAGTCCTAATTATAGTTATTTTGTAAGTCTTAACTTTTCTGCATATGAGTTTCTTCATTTTGAATTTTGATTATTGAATGACTTCTCTCATTAGGTTTGCCAACTTCTTTTCCCAAATTTGTGTGCCTATCCACAAAGCAAAGCAGCGCGTTGGTGTTTGGCAATTACAAGCAAAATGGATATAAGTTCCAGTATTTTGATTCACCCATGGGAATTGATGTGAAAGTGAAAAAAGTACTGGCATGCTTGCAAAATTGTCTTGGTTATGAAATAGATACAATTTATATTATTACCTTTGGTTCCTCTCACCTTGTTTTTATACATTTCTAATCTAAAGAATATAAAGGTAGAAACTAAGAGTTGTGGAGTAACAAGTACATATTTATTCACTTGAATCCTTCTTTATCATTTCGCCATATGCTTTGCTAGCTATATAATGTCATTATATAACTATTTTTTATGTCATTGCATAGTATTTATTTGACAGGTGATATTTTTATTTGAAACCTCTATTTCAAATCATTAAATTTATAGTATGTAATGATTGCACTCGTAGAATTGAATTTCAAATGTGTAAATGTTGCACTTTAACATCAATATTATGAAAATGTTAAAATTCTATTTAACCATACAAAGAATGTTTAGCTTACTTCTACGACTCCGTTTATGACATATTTTGTCCCTAACTCAAGAAATTTACTCAAGTTGTTGAAGATCGTGGTTTTATCTTTTCTTTTTCTTGTCTATACTTCTCTAATCAAGATTGAATTCTAGCGAGTTCCCAAAAAAAAATTGAATTTTAGTAGTTTCTATTGTCTCTAATGCATATATGATTTTTGAATCTTCAATCTTTCATCATATTTTATGAAGGCTATTACACTTAATTATATATATATATATATATAACATAATGCCAAAGAGATAGATATATTAAAAAATAAACCAAGTATTATTTCCCATTATAGAAACATGACATTATTCTCTTGCAATCCTTCTTATCGACACAGGAAATAGGAGGTCTAGCAGCTAGCCAAATCAAACATGTAGCTAGAGCAGGTCCAAAGACATCTGCCCTGGCTCTATTTTTCTTTTGCGAGACGTAAAGTATGAGGCTACCAACGCACATATCAATGGCAAAATAGAAACCTAAATAAAATGGCATAGCCATTTCCATTGGAATTGGTGTAAACCACGAACACTTCTTGCCCAGAGCATCTCGAATTAAGTTGATAAGAATGGATGCTGTAAAAAACCTATAACATAGCTTGAGGCAATTCTTTGGTAGAGCTGAGAAGCCTTCAATCCTGAGTTTAGCGATATTATAGTACAAAGTAGAATAGAGAACGGAATATTCACTTGTAGGAGGGCCGAGATTAGGAAAAGCTCTATAGAAAACCCAAAATACACAAGGAGAAATAACACATACCATAACAGTCCCTATTACTTAGCTTACAAACATTGAACCGAGGAGGTGGGGAAGCCAAGGTTAAGTAGCCCATTTTAAAATCTTACATTAGGTCCGATGCAGTGGAAACTATATTCATCATCACTCCACATACTGCAAGACTGGTGAGGATTCCATCATGTGAGGCCCCTGCTCATGTGCCAATTGTGAAGATAACAAGTGACCAATCAGTGAGTCCACTCCCAAACGCATTACAAAAGCCTAATGTTGGTGCAAAGATGTAGATAACAATTATGTAGTACTACTTTAGCTGATGGAAGATGTGAGGAAGGATTGTAGCCGAGGCTGCAGACAGGGCGAAATAGCCTTCAACCGCAAGCCATATTGGGATTTGATCCCTAAGAAAAAGTTGGGTACGGCGTTGGTCATTTTAATAGAGTGTTTTCTAGGAAAAGAGGAACCTTCCAAAACTGAGATTTGCATACTTGCGTTTCTGCTATGAATTTTGGCCAACAAGCCAATTAGAGTTTGGATCAAAACCTTGAAAAAGTTCTATAGCCCATCTCCGAGTATCAAAGCAATGCCAATTAATAGCTGATGTAGAAAGGTATTTGTTAAGAGGTGAATTTAACATGTAACGAGATCAAGGCATATCTATATCACATTTGGAGATTTTACCTTGTAAGCTTGAAGCCCATGCATACTATATGGGGAAGATCAGCAGAATACCAGTCACCCTTTCTGGTTTCAATCAGAGGACATAAAATACCCCAAAAAAGAATTCCTCCGACAAGAAGAGAAACATTGTACAATGTGAGGACAGATCATTCCTACTCCAACATAAGTTGCGGAGGAGTTAAAGTAAAACTTGTAGTTCCAAAACAGGAGCTTAAATCACAGAGAAGATTACTTAGAGAATTAAGTCTCTGTCCATTCTGGGATTATAGAAATCCTATCTCTATTTTAGAAGTAGTTGGATAACTGTACCAGACTTCAATTAGATGAAGCTAAGTTAAATATTAATTTTATGTGTTAAACATAAAAGAATCAGATATGTTTTGCTTTATTAAACAAGAAAAAGAACGTGCTTTTGCTTATCTGTATTCATATGCTTTTAATCCAAATGTTGGGAAGTTTTCAAATCCACAATCGTCCCCAGCATTGACGAACTAGTGGAAGAAACCCCATAAGAAGCTCAAGGAGAAAAACTTGCATATCTCTTTGACTTGCTACCTAGTTGCACAATGTAAATGTTAAAATGCTTTGTCTTTTATTATTTTTCATTGACTTTCTTTTTCTTGTTCTCTGAATTAGCCTGTACATTAGACTTACTTTGCCAGTTTAGCCCCTTCACGAGTATGGAAGCTATTGATAAGATGTGCAGTGGCTGGACCACTAGGATAAGTCAACTTGAAGTCTATGATCATTATCTATATAAAAAAAATGACAAACGATTTGATGATTAGATTGATATTGTATGATGGCTCAGTTAGTAGCTCTTTCCTATCACCATCATCGATTCGTATGTCTTGGTAAAGGAAAAAGGATACCTTTCTGAGAGGCAACACCAAGAAAAGTCCCAAGAAGCTTACTACAAAAAGAAAGCTCATCATCCATCCTATTGCATGGTTCTTGTAGTCCAAACCATACTTCACTTTTGCTGATTATTTGGCTACTTCTTCGCTCATCCCAAAAAGGTAGTTTCCAAAACCTCATGAAACAAGAACATCAAGTAGGATATACTCTCTTTATATAGAGAGTATGTTCCATATTTTTGCATATATATGAAGAGAAAAGTAGGGATGGGAGCAAATATACTAACCACTAAAGGCAAGGCCAGTGGCGGTAACAACGCAGGTTTGTATTACACTATTTTCTTGGCGGGTGAGAGATTGCCTCAACATGCCATATTTCTCAAGTACTTTAGTCCAGGTCTTGATGGAGAAGAATCCCAATTGACTAGCAGCTATTTTTAGTGATGGTATAATCCCAGTACTGAGGTTGATCTTTATCACTGTGAAGCAGAACATGACTGATAACACAGAGCTCACTACAAAAGCTCGTATTGTTAATTGTTTTGTCCATGAAGGCGACTCACGGTTCCAAATATCCTCTCTACTAACAATTCTTCATCTTCCACTGTCCCAAAAATTTCATCTTGCAACCCAACTTCATTTTCTACATTCACCACTGTTCAACTTTATGTTGTCAAGGAATCTTTCTTTAGTAGATTGTTTATTGAAGGAACTGGGATCCAGTTACAATAATTGAAATGAGATGATGTTGTCAAATGTCAAGAGTATGGTTGCAAGACGGTAACTTGCATGTGATGTTAAATTTAGAGAGGATGGATGTGATATTATATTATCTTCATTCATCTTTTCCAAGTAAATTTGTGGAAGAATGTCGATGTGTGCACAATGTAAAAATATTACCGGACGGACAGCGATTGGAGTACTTGACTGACTAAGTCTTCTAATTGTTTGATCTTACTATACTGAAAAATTCTTCATTTCTATTAATTATTCTCTACAGCCATTGATAAAAATCTGCATTAGTTACTTAGGTTGCATTCTATTTTTATTTCAGTTTTCTGTTTCCATTTTCTCAAACATTTTCTGTTTTCTATTTTATGTATTCTATGTTCCAATTTGTTGAAAATACATTTGGTTTATCATTTCTGAAAGCCGTTTTCTGAAATAGAAAACATCTTCTGTTTGATATTTTGCAAGAAAGCAATTTAATTGGCATTTGTAATGAATTTACTTGTAGATCAAAATATAAGTATTACTATCTTAAATGGTTCCGCATTTTAAGGTCAAAATTAAACATATAAATAAAATGTCTTGTAAATTATTAGTTTTTTTTCTATTTTTTTAGAAGTTCTCATTTAAAACTTTTGTTGGCATGTATGAACAACGCTAATGACATGTCGGCATAAATTAACTAGTTTCATTAAAAATGAAAAGAAGTACATGACACAAGCCCAAAGAGTTGGGCCAAACAAACTCAAAAGCCGAGAGGAATAAAGAAGGGAAAATTAGGCTAGTTACTTTTTTTTTATTAAAAATTTTGAAAAATACATGCAAATAAATTCATGCCATAAATTACGGCAAACAACCATATTTTCTCCACACAGTGGACCATCTTTTTTCTCTAACTGCTTGTTCCCTCTCTCTCCTCCCTACCTACCTGTTTTCTATTTTTTTTACTAGCCCACGTTCGTTTTCTTTTCCTTTGACTTATTTGTTGTTACTATTTAGTTAAAAAGTAATGCATAACAAAAGTCACATAGATACAATAACGTTTTCCAAATGTGACTTTTCACATGTTATTTTTCAATTAAATGTTAAATATATAAATTTTTAATTAAATGTAAAATTTTCATATAAAATTTTTTATATGTGACTTTTCATTTATGTGGATATATTTGACTTTCTAATTAAAATGTGACTTTTTTATCTGTAACTTTTTAATTCAATAGTTATATAAAATGTGACTTTTTAATTAAATAGTGGCATAAAATGTGACTTTTTTATATGTAACTTTTTAATTCAATAGTGATACAAAATATGACTTTTTACTTCAACAGTGACATGAAATGTGATTTTTTCTATAAGTGACTCTTGAAGTGGATGTTTGATTCTCTTTTTGAAAGTGACTTATAAAGAGAAATTATAAATTGGTGAAATGAGTCGTGTAGATTTAATGAAAATTTAAAATTTGTGATTATAAATGAATAATTATCAAATCAATAGTCAAATCAGTAATATGTGACTTATAAAGAGATATGTTAAAAGAGGATCAAACAAGCTCTAATTCAATAGTAACATGAAACGTGACTTTTCTATACGTGATTTTTTTAAACTAAATGTAGCTTTTTTATTTGCGATTTTTTACATTTGACTTTTTAGTTGAATATCTTTTCATATGTGATTTTTCACATGTTACTTTTCAATTAAATGTCTTTTAAATATATAATTTGTCACGCCCCTACTAATTTTATAATATTTTTGAGTATTATATATTGATTAACAAATTCCATAGTGGAAGTTTTAATACAAATTGTGGGAACAGGACGTAAAAAAAATAAATAGCTTTTGACTTGATAAAGTTAATTATTTAAACTAACAAATTGTTATATTTTAAAGAATCTTTAAAACTTAGTTTTTCAATAAAATGCAAAAAATACAACAAATTGTGTTAATAGAAAAATATTTCATTGTTGACGAAAGCATGTCAAATCATTAGAAAGCTTTTATTTTGAAATGTAAGCCTTAAACCATTACAAAGACTATCCATATAAGGCGTAAAAATACCTATATTATAGAGAGGTGAGCATATATATTAATACAAAATATATTAAATTCATAGTTGCTTTCGTACTCTCTTCAAAGACAGATTTCCATTACACGCACAACTCTACTCCTATTCGCAAGTATGTTCCAATGACTGGCTTGTCTTGCCTTTCAAATATCATAGTTTCAATCATCTACAAAAACTATAGTAAAAAGGGAATGAGTACGAGGTACTCAGTGAGTAACAAAACCCTTTTGATTCACCCTTCAATTTAAAAATTTATTTCCAAGAAGATCATTGAATGCACAAAGCTTTTCAATGTACAAGTCGGCCCAATCACTAGTTAAATTACTACTCGTGGTGCGCGCAAGAGTCATATCAATTCAATCATGGCCATGTACAATTAAGTTGATCCACAATTAATCTCGGTTGACCCTTATCGAAGTTCTAATTTAAAGCAGACACCACACTAATATTTCATATCTCAGGATCATTGAATAGGTCATAGTGTGGGGAACAATTCAAAGCAATTCAATACAAGACAGGTAGAACAACTAGTGATTCAAATGTAATAAATCAATTTTTCTTTTCAATGCATCAAATCCATGTTTGTCTTATGAAATACTTCAATTAAAACCATACTTATTGTATCAAAACATTATAAATACAAAAAGAGAATCAAAGTATTAGTTACTCACCTCTTAATTTCCAAAGATTGCATATTCTTTTGATTCTCCAAAGGTTTCTTTAATTATAAGTAAAAAAAAAACCTCCAAAACCTTGATATTTTTCACTTTAAAGTCATTATTTAGGTTGTAACTTTTCTATATATGATAAGGAACCTTTTTCAAGGGCAAAATTAGATATTTAGTAGGTTTTTAAGGTGTTTTTCTATGGCACATTGGGACGAATTTTTGGAGTTATAGAGGGAGAGAGGATGGTTTAGGAGGTTTGGAGAATGTTGAGGGCCTCTTAGCCCTATATATAATAGTTAGGATTAAGTTTTTTTAATAAATTTTGAGTTCCGCCAATCACATCGCGACAAGTGGCACAATGCGACACTGTACATTTGGCGACAAATTGCTGAGAAGTCCTTATACTTTGTGTCGCCTTGTAATTTTGTCACCTTACTTTGATTCATATCAATTAAGGGTCAAATTCTTTCTTTAATTGCCAATTGAGCAACAAACTTTTAATCTTCTAATGAAATTCAAAAAATCTCACATTGCTATAATAGCAATTATGTTGCTTAATTTTTAGAAGTTTACAGGATGTTACAATGGCATTTTTCGAGTAATGATTTTTGAGTCTTGTGACGTACTAATACAAATTTACGTCATTATTCAACACCGCAACCTTGTGAGGTTAGTCAATCATTATCAATACAATGTCAATAGTTACTTTCTAATTCCAATTCATTGCCTAGATATCAATCATGTTACCAATGATTATATTCTAATTCTTAACATTTATTTGAGTAACAATCTTATTATATTCTAATTCTTAACAATCTTATTATATTCTAATTCTTGATAATCTTGTAACAATTCAAATATAATCACATTGTCATATTTCAATTTTGTTCATTCAATTGAATTGGCAAACTTGCAACTTTTCAATTTGATACAATTATAAGGTCATATTCTACTTTTTGGTGTTCAATTGAGTCATAATCGTAAAACCCTTAAAATTCAAGTAGTTTCCCATCGCTATCTAAATATTATCATTTTGCTTAATTCATTGTTAAAATTTTGCGGGGTGTTACATAAGTTTTTAATTAAATGCAACTTTTTCTATATAAAATTTTTTACATGTGACTTTTTCTTTATGTGATTATATTTGACTTTTTAATTAAAATGTGACTTTTCTATCTGTTACTTTTAATTCAATGGTTATATAAAATGTGACCTTTTAATTAAATAAATAGAGAGACAAAATGTGACTTTTTAATTAAATAGTGATATGAAATGTGACTTTTTAATATAATAGTGACACGAAATATAACTTTTTAACTAAATAGTAACACAAATGTGACTTTTTAACTAGATGTAAATTTTTAATATCAAATGTAAAAAAAGTCGCACACAGAATAGAAAATCACGTAACTATAAATTTTATATGTAACTTTTTTACTTCAATGTGATTTTTTCTAAATGTGACATTTTAATAAAATAGTAACACACATTTGACTTTCTATGTGTGACTTCTGTGGTTTTTTAATTCAATAGTGACACGAAATATAATTTTTTCTATATGTAACTTTTTTCGGACAGCCTATATGCGGGCTTAAATATGAAGTTTTACCTACATAAGTGTCTTTTTCAAGACGACTTATATTGCGACTTTTAAACTTTTTATTTATATATGTGATATTTTAATTAAAAAGTCACACATAAATAACGAATTAATTAAAAAGTCATGAAATAGAATAACCACATTAAATTAAAATTTTACATTTATTTATATTATTATTTAAATACAAACTTGTATATAAAAAGTTGCCAATAATATAATATATAAAAAGGCATGAATGGGCGACACGGTTCATTTCTGCATTTTCACCGTAAAAATACGGTTTTCTCAAAACCCAAAAGTTATGAACGTATTTTTCTAACTCAATACTAGTCTACGGGTATTTATATAAAGTCCCATATGAAGAAAAACAACAAAGGGAAAAGGAAAGACAAAATAAGAAAGGACAACCCAGACAAAAATATCCGGCCCAAACCCTTAGACCGACCCACCATAGAAAGATCCAAAAACGTAATAGCCCAGAGGACAGAGGAGCGCTCAAAATCTGAATCACCGATGAAGCACTTCAAGGAACAAAGTCAATATCCTTATCTCGCAGACTACCATAGCCAAGTTTTTGGACTCTTTCATTAGTGAAGACGACTAGATAGATTGAATTTTCCTATTGAATCTTGTTGAGTAATAATCTTTGACCAAGTTGCCTCTTGGGAATGTAGGGCTGGAGTTTGGAGAATATGTTTCAGTCTTCAAACACAACCAAAAGAATAGGGTCAAGGATACAATTGGGATGTTCATCATCAAAAAATCGGCTAGGTTGAGCTTCTCTTGGAGGTCCAGAAATGATCGTAGATGGGGTAAAGTGCATGTGTATATGGATATGGTTCTATAATTATATCAATAGTTGTGGATGCATTCAAATGGATATTGGATGTATAATCAATGCTGAACTTGTTAGTCTATTGGGGATGACGAAGCAGAAAAATGTCCATAAGCCTTTCTTCGATAACAAGATCGTATTGTGCCAAATCCACGCCTCTCCTTTCAAAATCAATAATTATGGTGGCGGCATCCATAAGGAAAATGCAGGCTTTGGGGCGATGATTGGGATTGGTCACATGTGCTATTTGAAGAACTTGCTCCTCAATCCAAGGAGGAAGGAGTTGATTAAGTGGAAACACTAGGAGATAAGAGTTGGAGCAAGCCATAACATGTGGGGGAGTTTGAGAAGAAAAGAAGGATAGTCATGGAGATTTCGCGGAAAGTAAATTAAAAATATAATGATAAGAAAATACATAAGTGGCCAAACTAAAGGGATCTAAAGCAAACCTATTATTACCGCAAACCCATTGTAAGACCCAGGGGCGGAGCCAAGATTTCTATTCAGTGCGGTCCAAAGTTTTAAGGAAAAAAACTCACCCCAGTGGATGATGAGTGCACAATCTCTCAAGAAAAAACTTGCCCAAGCTCTTCTCAAATTCCTAGTCTCAATGTAAGCTTTTCCTAATGGCCAACAAGGCAACACTGGTGAAAAGAAAACTACAACTTCTTAGCCAACATTCTCTCAACGAGTCTCTATCCAATTTCAATTCAAAGTTAAAAAATCTGAGGTTTACTGAAGAAACTCTCTTCCTTACAGTAAAGATTGGATTTTTATTCCTTATAAACATTAAAAGATGGATATTTTCATCTAAAAGCCTTGAAGAATTCCAATATTATCACTACAATTATGCTTCTACAGTTGTTTACATTCTTCATTTTGGCTTAGAAAGCAGTCATTAATGTAACCCAACAAATTCTATTGTTTCTTCATTGAATTCGTATTAACTCAGTGCAATCATACTAAAAACAAAACCAGCCACACTAAATATTAAAAAAAAAAAGGAAGCATTACTCAATAATACACATTAAATCTCTATTCTCTAACTCAAAACAATTAAACAAATGATCAAATCTAAATATCTAATATAATAAATGGATTAAAATTTAAAACATAGACAAAATTATTTTACAATTAACAAATAAGTGAATGATGAATCAACTAATGACAATATCAATATTACAATATTACATATAATATAAATTTTGTGTCAATTCAATTATACCTAATTAATGTCTAACTAAGCAGTAACCCAAGCCAATAGGCCGCAAATTATAATTTATAATTTAAAAACTAAACCCTACAAAATACAAATTGGACAAAATTTAAAAGCTATAAAAAAATCTTGAGGTGGTAAAAGGTTTACATAAGATAATTACCTTGGAATTTTTTCCCCTAGTGCTTAATTATCGCCGGCCAACGCTCAAGTTGTCGAACAATGAGGTACCAATTGGCAAGCATAGAACTCGTCTGGGACTAAGCTTTTGAATTTTCAGGAGAAGCAGTCACCGGCGGCCGCCATTGGTCCGTAGCAACAGTGGTAGGCAACTGTCGAAGAAAAAAGCAGAGAGCCAGAGAGAACCTGAGAGGCGAAGCCACAGAACGGGAAGTAGGGAAGAACAATTTGGTTCTGGTCTTGGGAATCCATTTTAATTTTAATTAGGTTGCTGTTGTTTTGATAATTTATTGGGCTACATTGGGGTAGACTTTTATGCTTTTTGGTTATACATTTAGCCTTTTTTTAACTTACATGGTCCAAGAAAAACAGACAGCCCATACTTACTTTTTTCTCAGGCTAGTGCGGTCTAGGCCCATTTTAACTAGACCGCTGAACAGTCCAGTGCGGTCTATGGACCGCACTGGGTCTATTGGGCCTCCGCCCCTGGTAAGACCCATTAAACTCTTCACTGGCATAATTATGTGACAATCGATAGTGTAATGAAACACTACTACATGTAAAAAAAAATTAAATAAATACATAAAAGTAATGGTTGAACGTCCCTTTTTGAATAATTAAAACCTTTTTTTTCTTTTGGTATTGCAAATTTTGGAATAGTTACTCATTAAAAACATTTGTCCTTTTATTTGTTGGCTTCCATCCCTGATTGTATTTCAATATTTTCAAATTGGAACTATTTTTTATTTATAAACCTAGTAACTATCGTAAAATTATTTGTATCTGAATTTTCAATTTTATTTGGAAAACTATTGTTTATGAGATAGATACAAATCTTACAAAATTGAAGTAATTACATTAAAGAATTACTGAACTTACGCTATATAACAGATGACATATATATTTTTTCTTCAAGAGCATAAAAATGATATCCTAGGAGCATGCAAGAGAACGCAGGAGAAGTTGAAGACTTGCATAGTGATAGGCGAAATTGCAAGCGCACGATCCCGTTCAAGTAGTATAGGACTAGATAAGTCTCGAATGTCGATCCCACAGGAAAAGTTGTCACATATTTCACTTGAGTCAATTTCACACCAATTAAATAAGGAAATTAAAAATTTGTAAGAGAATAATGAGGTTATTTAAACTAAAAATTAAATTCTCTATATATTTTAATCTAGGAAGCAACTCAAATTAATAGACTAGAAAATATATGAATGAAGGTGTTGAGACTCACGAATCCACAATAAACAGGCGTTTCAATTATGCAATCCCACTCATGACAATTCACCATCACGTACTCACAACCAGTTTCACAAGTTTAATTAAAAATATCTCTCGAGCAAATTCAAATCTATCCAACCAAGTAAACCCACTATATCTCTATGTGAATTTCAGCCTAGTTAAGTGCATTTATTAACAAGAAACTATTTTTGTGGTCACACAAATCATAAAAGTATATATCTATCTTCTATGCAATTTATGTTTTCTATTGAAGTATTAAATTAGTGACTTACCTCTCGGTCTCCTCACGAATTCACTAACGCAATTACAAGTTGATCAGGCTCATAAAAGGTAATTACATATCATAATAGAAAATAAGCACGCAATAACAATTAGAGTCATGAATAGGATTAACGCAATCAAAACATGTCTATTGCTTCATCGATTGTCTCAACAAGGAAAATTAGTTACGTATAATAAAGAAATTCATAACATAAGCATTCGTAGGGTTTGAATACATGACCAAATTCTTGCAAAGAAAAGATGAAGAATAACGAAGAAAATGTTTGCACCAAACGAAGAACTCCGTTCTTCAATTTTCACGCAAACCCCGGCTTCAATCTCTAAACCCTTTGCTCCAATCTCCTAGCCCTCAAGAATGATTTTCTATGATCAATCCCCTATTTTACAAAAAGGTTTTTGTTCTTTTATAGTTGGATAGGCCTTAGAACCCTAAAATGTGTAAAAAATGGCTGAAAACGCCTAAAACGACGTCTCCCGATAACGGCCAACAGCTTTTCAGTCAGATCCTGCGGGTAGCTGCGGGTTGCATGCCGCGGCCTACCCGCTGCCTACTTCCATGGCGTGCAGTTTAGTCCTGTTTTGAGTTTTTCTTGCGGCAACGGTCTTTTTTGGTTCTTCTCTTCATTTAAACACGTCCCAGAACTTCTTGGACTCTGCATAAAGGTCTCCACTCTCTTCAAACACAGTACAGATGGTCTTCTTACCCCGAACTCTCGAACAATCATACCTTGATGCTACTTCTTGAATGTAAAGCCTCAATTTGGTTCAAAAATCATTCTTTTCCCTTGTATCACTCCAATTTGAGCTTTTCACCTATATGAACCATATCCACATAAATTAAGTAGAAATCTGTTCGATTTCATATAAAATTGCATAAGTTAAAAGAAGTATTTTTGTATATAAAATACACTTATCACATAGAACAAAAGCTTCATGATATATTATCTGTTTAATGCAAGAAATTGATCAGTTCCTTCAATACAAATAAGTCAACATAAAAGTAAATTACATCTCCACTTTTGTAATAAATAAAGCTAACAGCCAAATTACTAAGAATAATGCTATGTAGCACCAGTGGTGCTTGACACCAGTCTAAGTGGCATCCAATGTGTCATTAAATGATAAGTGGAATTAAATGAATCAATAAATGATCCACTTAATTCAACTTATCATTTAGTGACACCTTGATATGGTGCTAAACACCAGTGGTGCTAAATAGCATTACTCAGTTACTAATCATTAATAATAAAAAACTACAATATCCTTCTTAACCACATCATCTCAAACAAAAAGAAGGCGAAAGATGACAACCAAATGAATTTAACCTTTCTTTTTCTTTTTCTGGGGAATAAGAAGGGGAGAGGTAGAACAACCACAGCCTACAGGTTGTAAGAAGATAAGGTGAACTTAAGCATAATAAGTAAAATATAATATTAAACTTAAGTAAACACCATCCTCTTGATATAGTCAAGTGAAAGAGTAATGAAGATCCATGGAGACATGACTAAGCAGTTCAGGATTTAACTTGATCCCTCAACTAGAGTGGTGAATTGTAACTTGGGTTCTCCATTTTTTTCATCCCTCTTTCTTTGCAATCTTTCTTTCAATAGTAAACTTCCATATGAAGGCGAATCTTTAGAAGAAATCTCTTATGCCAATGGTTGAGATGCAAAAACTGATCAAAATTTCTTTATACCTAAAAGGATTGAGTACATGAAAAAAAAAGGGGCACAGGATCCTCTTTCTGAACAATCAAGGAATCATCAACTCTAACTAATTAGATTAGGGAAGATCCTAAAAATTTTATGTAAAGAAATCAAGAAATTCAATCAGTGGTATTTATGCTTACATTTTAACTTTTGTTCAATGACCCACCTAGCCAAATCCTCTTTCCCTCCGTCCAAATTCCACGGCTCTATTTCCACATTTTCCTTCATTTTACCACTGGTTCAAATTTAAAAATCTAGAAAGCTCAAAAAGAAAATATAAATTTAGATTATCAGTACATCAACTGCTAAATCCAATTTTCGTAAATTCCATAAATTAACACAAAGAGACATTTATATTAAACCATGGATTGTTCTTCCCTTAATAGTATTTGTAATAATGTTAATAATATGAGAAGATTATAGATAACGTTTTCAAAAACACAATCTGAAAATAAAAGCTTCAAAAATCAAAAACACAAAGTTGAACATTGAAATATTTGGTAGTTATACCTTTTTGCCAATTAAGGGAGAATCATCAGTAGACTAGGTATCTTGCCTCTCCAACTGCTACTGAGCAAAGCATGAATTTAAAGATTAGCCCATATTTTCTAGATGCTTCAATAATAATCTGAAAATAAAGGCATAATAAATCAAAGAATAGAACACATGGATCTCATGGTAGATTTCGTTTGGTAAAGCAGAATCCAGTTGTATGAAATCAATTCGGAATTTCAAATTTGGATGTGCCAATTGTGTTCAATACAAAAAAATGACGAATCGTGATATTTTTAAAGCCACCAAATATAGTGACCGGAATCGTGAATATCTATATTTAATTAGCACCAAATTTATCACATTATATTATATATGATAAACCAGAACCACATCACATGCTATACATAGTCTATGTTTGGTAACCATTTAAAAACACCTCAAATTTATCAACTAATTTAAATTTTAACTTTTGGACACATGGCAACACCACGTTTAACCACATATTTGATTTGACTTGAACTCTTATATCATTTTAATCACTACTTCCACATGGCACAATGAAATCTGGACATTTATACAAAATTTGAAATTTAAACCCATTTATAAATCCACCAATTTATAAATAGTTACCAAACAAAGCCATAATGGTTATCTAAAATTTCCTTTAAATATTCAGTAAATAAACAAATAATAACATATTACTCGGAGCAGCAACAAATTAAATCAAATGAAAACTCAAGAAACATGAAAGAAAGTAAGCAATGTCGTAAAAGATCGACTTATCCAATTTTTCAAACTTCTTCACCATTTTTGGCAAATTATCTACAACAATTATGTTTCCAAATCCTGACTCGAACTCCAACTGGTCATCCTCATTCATATTCTTGTCATCATGGCAACAATTATTTCACCCATAATAATTCATCACCGCAACGCGATGGAAATACATGTAAATGGAATTGATAAACAAAAACCTCACTCTCTGACGCCAAAGTCTTCGCCTAGAGGAAGAGCAACCGAACCAAGTAAATGGCCAAATGAATGGAGTCGCGCAAATACAGTAAGGGCTACTTAAACCACTCGTGCGTTGCATGGGTAGAAAATTTATTAAAATATATTAATAGATAATTGAACAATAAGTCTACAATATTTGTATATCCATAGAAAATATAAAAACACAAGTATATATTAATTGAATCAATAAGATCAATAGACTAAGTAATCGTAAAGTTCAACGTTGTTTAAAAGATAACATACATTCTCACATATAGTCCTTCTTCCATATATAAAATAACAGGAAAAATCTATTACCACAATTCAATACATCCAAAAATATAATATTATCAAATTTGAATTTATCATCTCTATAATTAAATCTAGCCATAAAATATAAGAAATTTCAAAGCGAATAATAGATCATGAAAGATAAAACATGAGTAGAACATATTATAAATATTAATAATATTTGCTGTAAACATTTTTACGTAAAATTTTTGGAAAAATGAAATGTGATGAGGATTCAGATAAAAAAATGTGTTATAATTTACATTCAATTTATTAAGTTATTACGAACCCAAGGCCAGGAGCGGATCCAGCCCACGGGCTACAGCCCACCTAATTTTTTTAAGAAAAAAAAAAGTAAATTTCGGCCCCTCAAAAATATTGTTGTAGTTAAATTTAAGCTCACTCATTTAACATTTTTAGAACCAATCAAACCTAACAATAAACTCAAGTCCAAATTCAAAATCCAATCCATTAGCCATTCTCTCTAAAATCAAATTGGGTTCAACGATGACACACTACAGAAAGACGACTATTCAACTTGTTACATGTTCTACGTGATTGCTTGACGAAAATTCAAGAGTACAGACGACATACTTAGTTTTTCAAGATTAAGGACTTGATATTTTACGTTTCTTCTTATTGCATATTCAGCTTTTCATGCATCAATATTGTGAGTTTTTTCCTTTTTTTTTTTAAACTTATTTAGAATTTATGATTCTATTTTTTATATAATGTTTTGGGCTTAATTATTTAGATCATTAAGTTGAAATTGAATTTTATACTTTTTCAGTTACATGATGTGTTTATAAATTAGGACTTTATATTTAATTTTCTATAGAAAGAGGATATTGTGTTATGATGTGATTTTGGATTTTTCTAATTTCGTTAGAGGCATATGATTAATTTGTAATCCAATTAATAGATTATATTTGATTTCCCCGTTGAATTAAGAATTAAGTATTATATGATAACGTGATTACTAAATTTATATATTTATATAAAATTTGTTAAATTCCCGTTATTGTCTTATTTGTTTTTCTTATATAGGCAAAGCCTATCGTAGGAAAAAAAATTTTTAAAGCCCCTCTAGCCGAATAAATCCTAGATCCGCCACTGCCCAAGGCACATCATTTTGCACCAAATCTAAATTTTTAAATATCATATGGTTCAATTGACGCAAGGTTGGATATGAAGGCGTTTACGAAAAGAAACGACGCTTCTCTAGCAATAAGCGAATAAATCTTCAAATGAGATGTGATAGGCATCAAATTTTAATCAATCTGAAAATAAAACGAGTCCTAAGAGTAAAAATGACAATGGGGCAAGTTCTAGTTAGATATGTCTCCTATGTATCCTGACCTATTTCTACCAATCCCACTCTTACTCGCCCCATACCTGTTTCAAACGGGTATAAGGTAGGGTCGCATCGAGTAGGTAAAAAATACATGTTACCTGTCTCATTTGAAAAAATCCTAATCAAACTAAAAAAAATTCAAAAAAATTGTAAAATACATTAAAAATTTTCAAATAACATTAAACTCATCAACACACATGGTTGAAATAGTGAATTAACAAATTAAGAGGGATTAGAGCTAATTTGTTTTGGAATTGACCTTTCAAATTTGATATTTTAATTTATTAGTGAAAAAGACTAACAAACAAAACAAACGGGTAAAGTGGTTAAGGTTTAGTTGTTAAACTAATTGTCATGGGTTCAAATCTTCTCTGAATTATTTCACTAAAATTTTTGTTAGAAAGAAAAAGAACAATTACTACAAGATTTACCAAATAAAAAGCGAAAAATCGCTGTGTAAAAGGTATCAAGACTTAATTCGCTTAATTAATATATACTAGTATATGCACCCGTGCGATGCACGGGTAGATAACACGCGAAGATCTTACTGGTAAGAAATAAAAATACTAATAACCATCATATGTACATTTCAATGCATATTGTGAAGGCGTGTCAACTCAATGATCGAGTAGAGTGAAAGTATCCACAATTATACTCGTCAAAATAGTCCAAGTCAAACTAAAATAGAAATTACTTGACAATACAATACAACTAATCAATTTACAATGCACGACTGCATGAAATCCTCTATTTTCATTCATCAATCTGTGTCCACAATTTTGTTTGTGCTTCGTAACATAAGTTAATATAGTCACAGCTAATAAAAGTAAATGTGCAAATAAAACAATTATAAGATATGGGATGTTATAAATGTGTTTCTCTACGACGCACAAAAAAAAAATTAATGATACAAACTATATAAGACCATTGCCAACCATGAACATATCTATTATGGCTGTAACAACGTTTTTGCATTTAACAACCTCTAACAGATAATCAACATATTCAGAGAAGTAGACAAAATTTAGATAGTATAATTACACTTAATGTAAGCACCAATGTTACATAAGACTATTAAACACATCAACTATAAAATTAGTTAGAATGTAAAAACAAAAATTAAAGAATAATGACTTCAATTAAAGATAGAATAGATTGTTAAATATCAAATTTCATTGATTATCATAATATTATGCATATCAAACTCAATAAGAAATGAAAACACACCATTCACGTTTATGATCACAAAGCACAACAAACAATAAACCAAAATTAGTGAGAAAATTATCAAAATTAAAAAAAAAAGATAGAACAGATTGTTAAATATCAAATTTCATTGATTATCATAATATTATACATATCAAAATCAATAAGAAAAGAAAACACAGCCTGAATGTTTATGATCACAAAGTACAACATATAATAAATCAAAGTTGGAGAGATAATTATCAAGCTAGAACATCAACAAAATAAAATCGAAAAGCTAAAAAAGAAAAGAAAAGAATCTTGTTAGAGACAAACTTCACACTTGTCTCCGTACTGAAACTATATAGCAATCTAAATTTAAAGAAATCCAACCAGCAGTGCTTGGCCTAAGGGGGGAACCCATTCCTCTATATCGAGCCTTCTATAGGAATTGCATGATATAACTTGGTCAATTCATCTTCTTTCATAAAAGGTCCAGAAAAAATTTGCTACTATAAGAAAATTAACAGAGTGTGTATCAAATTGACTGGTTAACCACCACACCGTTAAGATCAATCAAAGAAACATTCAATCATCAAACCGTTAAGATCAATCAAAGAAATGTGAAGGTTAAGTTATTATAAAATTACAGACAAATCACATAATTGCAAAATTTAAAAAAAAAAAAAAAGAACTTTTATTAACCGCTCTCATATGTTCCATATCCTCCTCCCGATTAATGTGTCAATCAAATAATAGCATGAATTTTTTAATTTAACCTATCAACATTTCAACAGTGAAACCATTAATCTTCAACCACATGTACGATAATATAATATAAATTGCTAAATGGTAATTTAATATACTATATCTATTAAAGATTCAAAAAAAAATCTTAAGTGAAGAGACAAAAATAAAATTTCATAGATGATAAAAAAATTTAACTTAATAATGTAGATAGTCAGTTGCACGTAGTCATACTTTCGCCATCACATAGAAGGTCTTCATTCATTTAGTCTTCATTCAATTTTACAGCAGCCTATCATAACAGGCAGGAAAAGAATAGAAAATATATATATCACGTGAAGGGAGCTTTAGATAAGAAAAAGGAACAATAATTTATTAATTGATGTTTGATTTGAGTAAAAGAGATTGCAATTAAATTAATAGAAATTGATGTATGGAAAGAACAATATTCTAGAATATAACATATAGGAAGTTAAACAATGAATATGCAACATGTGTATATCTGTTGCCGATGTTCACAAACCATTTCTATTTAAAAATAAAATATGGTCAAACTAATCACGTTCACATATTTGATATGATCCACTTGGACTACAAATATCTCAACGACTCATTATTACAAAATATATTTCTACTTTTAAAAAAAAGTTTGTGAACATTTACAACTTAAATGTACATCAATTGCTTCAATGGATGACATCCTTTTCTTATTTAGCTAAGTATCGGAAAAATGAATACTAGTGATCAAATGGGTGGTTTGACATCCTATTTTAGTTATACATTTGTATGATGTACATAAATAAAATATTGATCATATGTATTGCCCTTAATACACTAAACCACCG
Organism: Nyctanthes arbor-tristis; assembly: GCA_963692815.1. Taxonomy (NCBI): domain Eukaryota; kingdom Viridiplantae; phylum Streptophyta; class Magnoliopsida; order Lamiales; family Oleaceae; genus Nyctanthes; species Nyctanthes arbor-tristis. The sequence continues at coordinate 23,192 of CAVNYN010222644.1, forward strand.
CAAAAGATTAAGAATATATAATAGTATTTTTTAATTTTTGAAAAAATTCGCTAAATAAAAAATTCACCTTTAAACTTTTCCCGTGCTATATATGGTAACTACAGATCAACGTAGGGAATTAGCTGAAATCATGGGTCGAAAAAGCCAGATGTGTTCATACAAAAATTGAGATTTGTTTCTTCCAATACTATATTATCATTAATATAAATAAATTCTAAAATAAGGGGAGAAAAACTAAAATAATCAATTTTCTTAATAAAATTTATTTAAGTATTCTTTTGGGCTCAATTTAAGGATAATAGAAGATAAAAATACGTATTCTTTTTGTAAAGATCATAATTAATTAAGATCTACAATCAATTAAAAATTTTGCAAGCAAAATTAGTTTTTAAACCTTTTTCGTGTTATAGATTATAACTACATGTCAACGTAAGAAATTAGAAACAAGTGCTTTGTAAGGCTGCGGTGTTATGAATTTGTACAAATTATTATTATTTCAATTCAAAGTAACTTTGCATATTTTGCCCTATATTTACTAGAAATATTTATAAGTTTGTTGTGAATCTCTAAACTTTTGTTCATTCTCATTCAACACCCATCATCCAAGGCTAACCAAACTCAATACTAGCTCTCCAAATTACATTATAATTTCAATACCCATCAACCTAGGATCAGACCAGCAAATTCAACTTTGACCCTATTCATTCCCTTTTAAAACCCAAGAATAACAGATCTAAACAACAAAAAAAAAGTGGGCCGAATCAGTAAACTTAGCCCCAAAACAGGAGGAGAAACACTGGACAAGTAGCTTACCCGGAACTGAGGGACTCCGGCGCATACCGGAGGGCGGCTGGCACTTTCTGCGGCGACAGAGCAGCGATAGAACGACATTGGTCCACTACCAAAAGGGAGAAGGAGCTGAACAGTGGATTAGGTGAGAGAGGTGCAGGTTTCGGACGGATGATTTGGGGATTTCGTCATATTATTCGTTTCTTTGGCACCGTTGCAGTCCTGTTCTTTTCATCGCTGGAAAAAATGGGTTCCAGGGTCGCGACTCCGGCCACAGAGAGAGAGAGAGTGAGACACGGGGGCTTTGGGGAGAGAGATTCACATGTGAGCGCGTTTTCCGATTTTGTTCACCCATGAAACTCTTATTGGGTTACACCATGAGATGCGCACA
>CAVNYN010222645.1:0-15384 GCA_963692815.1 Nyctanthes arbor-tristis
GTTAATTGAGTGTGACTTTTACATTATTATGCAATTTTCCATTATATGCGACTTTAAAAATGTGTCTTTTTAATTAAGTATGATTTTTTCCTATTATATGTGACGTTTTGGTTATCTGGGTGTGATTTTTCTCTTATATACGGATTTTTAGTTAATTGAATGTGACTCTTCTATTATTATACGACTTTTTATTATATGCAATTTTGAAAATGTGATTTTTTAGTTAAGCTTGACTTTTTCTATTATTTATATGCCAGATTTGTCATATGTGAGTTCAAAAATATAAATTTTAATTAAATATGGGTTTTTAAATTTAAAAGTAATACAAATGCAATTTTTATATATGTGGCTTTTAGATAAATGAAGTGTGATTTTTCAATTAAAAAAGTCACACAATCTATCAATAACTGTAGAATATATATCTATATGAGAAAAAATATTTATACGCAACATTTTAAATTAAATGTGACTTTGTCTATGTCATCAGTCTTTCTATTAAAATTGATCGAACTCTATTTTTGGAGTCTGAAAATAAAGTATGATCACTCATGTGAGGTTTCTTTTATTGCATGTTTTCTGTGTAAGTGACCAGGCTCCATTTTTAGAGTTTGATCAATTATCTTAGAAAATTTCTTGTCTATATATGACTTATAAATTTAAAATTTACACTTAACTAAATTATAAATAGAAATCTCACATATAAAAATTTTAAAAAGTGGCATTTATATTATTACTTTTGATTAAAAAGTGACTTAAAAAAGTCAAAATGTAGGTTACACTTGACTAAATTATTTTATAAATAGAAATCTCACACCTAAAAATTTAATAAAAAATCACATTCATAATATTACTATTTAATTAAAAAATGACTTAAGAAAAGTCAAAGTGTAAAAAGAACGGTGGATAATAATAATTAAATAAAAAAATGAAATCAAACTTTATATGTGGCCATGACAGTGATTTTTTCGGTCTTAATGTACTGTGCTCACACTTATCGAGGCATCTCACCGTAATTGAGATTGCGGACAAGTTTCAACGTATTTTTCTAAATAGAACTAGTACTAGACATGTGCATTGCACATAAAGATATTTTTAAAATAATAAGTAAAAATAGAATAGATCATTAAGTAACGAATGTTTAAAAATAAAAAACAATTCAATATATTTTTCATTGTACTTTCAAAATGAATAATCTCTAATATATTAATCAACTTGATGATATAGGTTTATGTCAAACAATTAGTTTCGATTTAACACCATATGGTATGACTTGACCATAGAGTATCTTAATAAAATTTTTCCCTCTTATTTCAGCATGTTGTGGAATTCTAAAATTCATTGGCTATAGCACTGTTTATTTAATTATTAAGTGGGTTAATTGCTTGTTAAATATGAGAGGAAATTAACAAAAACTAATATTGTTAGGATGCATTTGTAATTTCTCAATTTTTCTCGAGAGATTGAACTAAAACATTTAGTACCAAGTCATTTTATCTTTCATTTTTCTTTTTAACATTTTTTTACATGGTAACATAATAATTTGAGCCAATTTATTAATACAATTTTTATCATATATGTGAACCTAGCCAATTTGTTCTAATTAAGCCTATAATAATACACAACAACTTATATACAAATAATATTTACGATATCTATAAAATATTTTCATACAGCTCGCTAAAAAAAAACTCAAAATATATATAGCTGGCAAAACCGATTCTGTACATTATATGATTACCAAAAAAGAGGTAATTAAGGCAAAAATAAGAAAGTTATTCAAAAATGACAAAGATTTCAATGGATATTTTGAAAAGCTACTGGCACAATAGTTGGATTCAAATTTCAATAAGAACACAATTTAAAGGTGAGTCTTTTCTTGATCCCTCAAACTAAATTAAAGATCTAGATTTTAGGTAATCAATCCTCATTATTGCTCTACGTTGAAGGCCATATCATTAAAAAATAAGTGTAAAAGCTTAAATACTATACTCCAATGGTAAGAAATTCAATCTAATACGTAGCCCTCAAACCAGTTATAACCAAATCTTGTATTCTCTAACTTTCTGAGAACTTAAATGAATTCACTGTTCATATCTCCCTATAAAAGATAAGGAAGCAATGATGATGATGATGATGATGATAAATGAGTGATTTAGCTTTCAAAAGATTACTGTTTGATTGTAAAACACTACTAATCATACTTAAAAAACCTCTAGTGCTTCCTCATATGTTTTTCTTATTTTATTTTCTACCGTGCCATAATTGCATAAAACATAAAAATTAGTCAACAACACTTGATCATCATTCAATAACATCAAATTCTAAAGAAGAAATGAAGAAAACTTTGAAACTTTCAAACATATACTTTCAAAGCAGCACAAAATATGGATACCAGATGAGAATCAAACACGAAAACTTCTCTTGCCAAGAACGACTATATCCATGAAAAGTTAAAATAACAACAATATTAGATTAGATTTATATAACAGAAATTGGAGTATTGATGTCCTTTGTTAAAATAAATGTGTCAAACCCATATAAAAAATTCACAAATAAAGAATGCATGTGCCTAGGAAAAATATTTGAAGTAAAGAGTATGACTCCAATTCGAGATAGATAAAAATAACATACTTTAGTTTGTATTAGTCAATTAAAGCGATGACAATATAATATGCATACAGAATAAGATCTGAAATTTCTTATGAACTAATAGATCTACACTATAAATAAGAGAAATTGTGCTATATATTGAATTGATATCGTAAAGATAATTCATAAAAATAAATAGTTGAGAAATTTATTGAAAGATTTAATCCAAACGACCGAAACTAATTTTTTCACCATTCCAGCATATATCTACTTGTCTAATATCTTCTTGAATTCACTTTAAGTATTTAGACCAAATTCTTAACCAATCGAACCCTGAAATCAATAGCTCAAGTCCATATGAACTCTCCTTTGTCAAAGAAAATAAATCGCCTAGATTTTAGCATTGGTTTAGGAAATTAAGATGCATTATCACAGAGATTTTAACATTGATTCATGAAATCTAAAATGCGCATGGTAGAGATTTTAGAATAGCGGATTACGAAATAATTAAAAGGACGGAGAAAATTAACAATTAGAACAGTAGATTAGGAAATAAGAATCCTTAGGCACACGAAAGGGAAAGATGAGAAGAAAGAGAAGGGAATTTACAGCGAAAATTGGAGGAGAAAGCAGAGAAGGAGCCAGGAATCTTTCTCAGGGTGGTCGGAAATTTTATAAATTGTCCAATGAAGAGATATCTATGTAATAACTAATAAACACAAATCTAATATGAGTGTCCTTTCAAAGCAAATATATATATAATATGTGCATATTAAGATGTACAGATTCTCGCATCAGATTACATAACAAAATAGAAAAAAGTTGAGTGTTATAAAAGTGGATATTAGAAATACAAAGATCAAAGAGAATTGAATTGTATCTCACATCAAGTTGATAGCAAACAATAACTGAGGGTGCACTTTATAAAATTAAAATGGAAGATATGTGATTTAAGGCGGCGGATAAAATCTCACATCGGATTAAGAATATAATATTTTCTAATGATGAGATATCTATTTAATAACTAATAAACACAAATCTAATATGAGTATTCTTTTAAAACAAATATATATAATAATATTTGCATATTAGGATGTACAGGTTCTCACAATCGAATTGAATAATAAAAAAAAAGTTGTGTGTTATAAAAGTGGATGCTAGAAATGGAATTTCTAAAGAGAATTGAATTGTGTCCCACATCGAGTTGATAGCATATAACGGTTGAAGGTGTACTTTATAAAATTAAAATGGAAGATATATGATTTAAGGCAGATGAAATCCCACATCGGATTAAGAATATAATATTATTTGACTGAATCTATATAAAAGTGAAAGTTGGAATGTATTTAACATAATTTTTATTGGCCTAACTATTGATTTTCAGCCCAATTGCAGTTAAAAGCTTTTTCCTATATAAGATAGTTGATTTTGGACTTGGGAAAAAAGTGCACTCAGCCCAAAAATCAAATCGGCTGGGGTAGTCCAAAAATCAAATGGGCTATGGTAGGAGGCAGTGTGGTCGCATCACAAAAAGTAGCGCAAAAGACTAACCACTATATTTACAGCATTGAAATAGGCGGGAAAAATAAGAAGGCAACTTAAGTGTCTTTATATATATATATATATATATAGATTTATTTTTACGGTACTTATCTAAAGATCCCTTTTTTAATAATATTTGTCACCAAAACAATATAGACCTTTTCAGATTGATTTGAGGTGATCATATATGAATTATCAATTTTAGCACGTAAGTAGTTAGCACTTTTAATATATATAGTTTTAATATAATACAAAGATCGGAAGAGCGTCACAATTGCAGAAAGTAAAAAACAATAAAAAAATAACTCAAGATAAGTCAGTAAGAATAAATCAAAGTAGATATATGATAAAAAATCTGATAACTATCATTCAAGATAAAAGAAAAAGGTTATGAATGCCAATCTTATAGAGCAAATAACTCAGGAATTAAAATAAGTCAATATAACCGCACCTATTATCGACATAAAACAAAAAGACTACAAAGTCCCCATTTTGCACAGTTTTGGAAGGAAGACCGCGGTAAAAAAAACTGCAGACTAATTTGATTTAATATATATATATATATATATTTGCCACCAAAACAATATATACCTTTTTAGATTGATTTGAGGTGATGATATTTGAATTACCAATTTTAGCACATAAGCAGTAAGCGCTTTTAATATATATAGTTTTAATATAATACAAAGTTAATTAACAATTGTAGAAAGTAAAAAAACAATTAAAAAAATAACTCAAGATAAGCCAATAAGCATAAATCAAGGCAAATATATGGTAAAAATATGATAATTATCATGCAAAATAAAAGAAGATAAGGATTATGAATCTCAATCTTATTTAGAGCAAATAACTCAGGAATTAAAATAGATCGTCAATGTAACCGCAATCATTACCAACATAAAACAAAAAGACTACAAAGTCCCAATTTTTCATCGTTTTGAAGAGAAAACTGCGACACAAAGAAACCGTAGACTAATTTTTTTTAATATATATATATATATATATATCTATTTAGAGAGAGAGAGAGAGAGAGAGATTTCTCACCAAGAAATCATGATGGACAATAAACAAATTACAAAAAAGACTTAAATTCAAACTGTACAACAAGAAAACTCTAAAATGAGCAACAACTCTCCATCCAAATAGATTAATTAACATGAATCACACCCCATGGCCAGTGACTTCCCTCTCCTATCGAACTCTTGGTATATGAATTCAAATAAGGGATGTACAAGACAAAGTCTTGTAACCAGCTATGGACTTGAGACAAGACAGCTTCAAGCCCAAAATTTTAAATAAAAAGGAAATTCACGACCGATACCTGGAGCTGTTAAAAAGGGCGGGGCAGCCCGCTACCTGGCGGCCCTGCACGGCCTGTAATGCCAAAAAGCCCGCACATGTGGGCTTCTGGGTCTGGGCCGGTCCTATGGCCTGTTGACCTGGCCCACGTGGGCCTCTTTTTTCTTTTATTTTTTTCTTTTATGTTTGACCGCATTTTACATATAAATTTTATGATAAATACATTACAATTAAAATACTTCAATGTGAAATTTGTCACATTTTTAAGAGATATCACTAGTCTTTTAGAGTTTTAAATTCTAATTGATAAAACTAAAATTTTTAATAATAAACTTCAAATATTGTTTACGCAAATTTAAAAAGCGAATGACACGACAATACAATACAAGAAAAAAATATCAAAAATAAATAAAAGGAAGCGGCCTGTTGGTAAAAAAATAGCAGACAACTTTTGACTTTAGCTCCTGCAGCAAGGCGCTGCAGGCAACTTATTTTTTCAAAAAAATTTCTTTTAATTTTTTTCGCGAGCCAGCGGTTAAACCGCGGGCCCAACGTCTTTGAATCAGCTTGTCCCGTCGGCTGCGAGCAATGGCCTGTGACTCGGGCTGGCCAGTTTTAGGATGGCCCACCATTCTGGGCTTTTTCAGGCCCGCTCATATTTACACCTCTACCCATACTCCTCTCTCTCTCTCTCTCTCTCTCTCTCTCTATATATATATATATATAGGGATGATAGTGGCGGTTTTCTTTCTCCTTTCAAAAAGTGATATATATATATATATCATTATCTCGTCTCATTATATAAAAAGGCAAATGGCGAAATTACTGTTCAATGAGCAGTAACTTTTTTTCTTTTTTTTTTCTAAGGTTTGCTTCCTAGAAAGTTCTACGTTTTTAATTTTTTTAAAATTTTTAAAGCTTGCTAAGTCACACCATCCAGACTTTTCTTCTTTTTTTTCTTTCTTTTTTTTCTATTTTTTTAAAGCTTGCGAATCCCACACCTTTTATATTGAGTTTTTTCTTATTTGCATCAATATAATAGAAACCTGCGTCTCAATATCCTTTTTATATTACTAGAAACTAAATACTTTGATATTTACATTCAAGATCAAGAGTTGAAGCTACTATATTACTAAATTATATGTTGAGATTTTTCTTATTGGTAAATTGTTTTATCTTGATTTTTTAATATCAAGAGTTGAAGCTACTATATTACTAAATTGTATGTTGTGATTTTTCTTATTTGCATCATATAATAGAAACCGACATCTCAATATCTTTCATATGTTACTACGAACTAAGTGATGCATACTTTTAGCTTTTATGCTTTGTTTCTCATGCGTTTATTTTCTCATGTCTTTATACTAGACATTATTTTATTTTACTTATATAAATATGGGGCCTCATATATGAAAATTATTTTCTATCTACATAAGATGTTTTAGAAATGAAAAAGTAAGCTAAATGAACAATCAAATAGACTATTTTATAATGCAATTTTGACTTCTTGAGATGAAAATATATGTCATCTACTTTAGATTTTATAATTTTATCTATAGATAGGTACTATACGTTATGTGTTGTAATTTATTTTATTTTGTTATTAAAGCAAATATTATTAATGTTTCATGTGTTATCAATTACATAGATTGTATAACAATATTTACGCGAATTTGAACTAAAAATGAAACATAATACGTGTGTCGTACGTATATTTACTAGTTACTATATAAAAAGGCAAATGCCAAAATTACTGTTCAATGAACAATAACCATTTTTTTTAAAGGTCTGCTTCCCAAAAAGTTCTACGTTCATATTTTTTTATTTTTTTAAAGTTTGCTAAGTCACACCGTCAAAAGACTTCTTCTTCTTTTTTTTTTTTTTTTAACTTGTTAATCTCACACTTTGTATGTTGATATTTTTCTTTTTTGCATCAATATAATAGAAATCGATATCTCAATATCCTTCTTATATTACTAGAAACTAAGTGCTTTGATACTTACATTCAAGATCAAGAGTTGAAGCTACTATGTTGCTAAATTTTATGAGATTTTTTGTTTGCATCATATAATAGAAACCGTCATCTTAATATCTTTCTTATGTTACTGTAAGCTAATTGTTTTAATGGAAGATGATGACCTCATTCCCCTCAATCTATCCCAATAGATACTTAAAACATAATATATTAGACTACATAAATAGTGTCCAATAGACATCATGGAAAAATTATTGATATTTATATTGCAACAAGTCCATCTAGCTATCTCAATGTCTTCAAAAGAGTTCCGTACAGTTAATATATATGACATGATTATTAAATTATCATCAGTAAGTATCATTTGGTTTAGTACTTTGATGTCTTTGATGGATTGTTTTATTTAGTAGTAATCTTTAAAAGTACATTTGATTTTTGTGTTTGCACATTCTTTCTAATTTTTGGAGTTTTTGTTTTGTGATGAGTTTTAAAAATGAGTATATACAAAACCACTATATTTATCTATATGTTTATCTATTTTTCAAGCACATGTGTGCAATACATCTATGTGCTTACTTATCTTTTATAGTTTTCTCCTTTGTCATTTTCTTTGTTTATGATTTAATGTCTAAATGATTATACAATTAGAGGGTATAATAGCGGTAAGTTTTACCCTGTAAATTTTTAATCAGGAGGATGATATTGTAAATGCTTATTTTTTAATGAAATGAGGCATATTTTTAGCTTTTATGTTTAGTTTCTAATATGTTTATTTTCTTAAATTTTCATATTAGACATTATTTTATTTTACTTATATAAATATGTGGCCTCATGTATGAAAATTACTCCCTATTTATATTAGATGCTTTAAAAATGAAAAAGCAAGCTTAATGGACAATCAGACAGACTATTGTATAATGCGATTTTGACTTTTTAATGTGAAAATATATGCAATCTACTTTAGATTAGAAATTTTATGTATAGGCAGGTACTATACATTATGTATTGTACTTTATTTTATTTTATTATTAAAGCAAATATTATTAATGTTTCTTCATATATTATTAATTAAACAGATTGTATAACAATATCTATGCGGATTTGAGATAAAAATAAAACGTAATATGTGCATTGCACGTATATTTACTAGTATATATATATAAAGGGATGATAGTGGCTGGTTTTCTTTTTCCTTCCAAAAGGTGAGAACAATAAGATCTAATCCGGCTATAGAAATATATCGGACTTCGAGTTTGGAACCCGACCACCAATTACGGGGGCCACGTGTATTTTGAAATACACATGGCCCCCTATGATTGGTAGTTGGACTCTAAATTCAGAGCCCAATCTGTTTCATAGAAAATTTACAATAAGATCATTAGAGAGATGATATCATAATTAAATATTGTGTAATTTTCATTCTAAGTCCACAATCTTTTAATTTTGTATCAATTTTATCCTTATTCTTTTTTTTAGCCTACTAGGCCCCAACTTTTTATTTATTATCGTATTATATCCTTATTGTTAGCCTTCGTTCCCAGCCTTTCAATTTTGACAATTAATTCCTAACAATACAACTATTATATCTTTAATTTTTATATAATTTTTTCCTCATCCTTTTTTGGGCGTATAGGACCCTTAACTTTTCATTTATTATTGTGTTACGTCCCAACTAACAACTTCCATCTTCAACTTTTCTATTACTACTGTTAATTCCTATTAAAATTACTACTAAAACCTTCAGTCCACTCTAAGTCGGCCTTGCTGCCTTTCATTGCTATCAGAATATAATGATGTCATTTCAAAACTTGCCATCGAATTGATACCATTTTCAGTAACAAAAAGGGAGAGGGATGAATTCCCTATTAGACAAACTTTTGAAGCCTCAAAATCTGTCTTGCGATCCACAATTGATGGATCAGATCGGATTGAGATAGATAACAGATCGGGAGCAAATTAGGGTGATAATCATAAAGAGATAAAAGAAATTAAAATAAAATTAGAGTATCAGGAACATGCTCAATCTTTTATAAATCAAAAATTAATTTTTTTGGGGTGGATCTACCCAATCCATGTCTGCCACGTGATTTACAGTAGATTAAGAAATTTAATCTGATTCTTCAAGCTGATAATTAGATCGACAACTTTCTTCGATGCGAATTTGATATCTATCGAGAACGTTATGGGTAGAATTTGTTTTGTTATCATTATTATCGACTGTTGTTATTGGGTTGTACTAAAGTAGATTAAAGTGGGCAGACTTCTTATTTTCTATTGTTTTTTATTTTTTTAAATAATTAATTGTGTAATGGTAATTTTAATAGATATTAACAGTAATTATTAAAATGTCTAGTATGAAAATTATTAATGGAGATATATCATGATAAAAAATAAAATATTGGGGTCCTATGAGTTCAAAAAGAATGGGTATAAAAATTATATAAAAATTGAAAGGTTGAGAACGTATACTAGAAATAAAGAATCGAGAGTATAATAGTCATTTTGATAGTGGTTAATGATGAAAATTAAAAGGTTGGAGACGAAAAGTAACGTGGGGACATATGATAATAAGTGAAAGGTTGGAGATCTAATAGGCCTAAAAAAATAGAGATAAAGTGGATACAAAGTTGAAAGGTTGAGGATCTACTGTGAAAATTACCCTTAAATATTTTTCTGTTTTGTTTTATTATTATTCTGATTTATTTATTGATATTGTATTGGGCCTTCAGTTTCTTAATTCCGAATCCGTTTTAATTTGGCCATAAAGTTTTTCAAATTTCTGGATTTTGAACTTTAAATTTAAGCCTCTGTTTCAAAAAAAAAAAAAAAACTTTAAATTTAAGTCAATATTCAAAATCTCAAACTATATGTATTAAATCTCAAAATTCAAATCTTTAAAGACTTAAAGTTTAGAACACAAAAGTTAATGTTTTAGATTATTTTGCTTACTGAAGTTATAAATAAAATCGAATGTCTCATGATTGGTATAATCTATACTAATTGCATTAAACCAAAAAGTTTCCGTAGAAGATTGTTCCGCCTATGATTGATTTTTAGATCGATCCAACGAATTTCCATCCATCCTAAAAGCCCAATTTTCTTGGATAATGCATTGAATTAATTTGTATTTTTAATTTGAAAGAAGGAAAGTTTAAGGAGTTAATAAGTTTTTCTTTGATTATTATCAAGAAAAAGGCTATATTAGTGGGGAAATGGATAAAAGTGCTCCATCCGTCCCAAATATATAGTCTACTTTGTTTTTTTTTCAAGTGAACTAAAAATTGTATTAGAAACATAATATATGTTGCTATCCATGTTCATAATTTATCCTTATTTAATGAGTATAATTTAAAATTGAAAGTTATAACTTTTTTTTTGAAATAGATAGTTATAACTATTAAATGAGAATAAATTGATAAAATAATGCAAATTAAACTTCTAAATGAAGATGGCTATATATCTGGGACATCACAAAAAGGAATAGCGCACTATATATTTGAGATGAAGAGAGAACTTATTATGATTTGGAAAAATGTAAGGATGTCATAATGGATTAGTCGCCAAATTGGTTGTACCCGCCCAAACCAGCTTCAACATTGAAATTTTTTTTTTTTCAACTTTCCTTTTATGGCTAGTTTCAGAAAATTCATGACCAAAAATCCAAATTTTCCTAGATATATATTATAACAAACAGACTGTCATATTTCTACAAGGGAAATGCATTGAATTAGTTTGTATTTTTAATTTGATACAAGAAAAGTTCTAAGATTTAATGGAAGAAAAGAAAGTTGCCTTTAAAGTGACTCTTGTGCTCATACAGCTGTGAGATTAGATCATTTAAACCATAGTTATCAAAACCGGACCGGACCGGCCTGTCGGACCGGAAAACCGGTGACCCGGCCAAGTATCTAGTCCGGTTAACAATTGATTAGCAATACACAATCGAACCGAAATTGACCTGGCGGGTTTCACAAAGAACCGATGACCCAAAACTGAAGAACCGCCCGGGTTATTGCACATCAAGGAAATTTAGAAATCAATAGTCAATTAACGTCTTTTAACATCTATTTTTTACCTAATACCAAATTTTTATCGTATTTCTCTTGATGCAGTCTCGCTATCCAACAATCACAGGCTAAAAATTCCAATTTAAGATGAATTACATCTAAAGGATATTTATTGGTTTCATTTTCACTTGTGCGTAATGATATTTAATTATGAAATTATAGTAAAATTGACACCAATGGCAATTAATCATGTTATATTTGTCAAAAATAATTCAATGAGTTGATCAGAATTTACCCAACGGTTCAACCACCGAGTCACCGGTTAAACCAGTGAACCAATAACCCAGATTCTAAGCCGGTTAAATGTCTGAGCCGAGTCTGATAACTATGATTTAAACTCATAGTGGTATCTTCCCACCATATACACGACGACAGGGTGAAAATCAACCACACATTCTTTTCGAGTTGCTGTGAACAAAATAAAAAGGATATATGATAAACAAGATGTATTAGAATTCCTCATTCTTTCAACACAAACTCTTGTATTAGGGAAGCCATAAGAATGTTGATAAGTATTAGTGTACACACGGAATGAAATGCAATAAAACTGAAGAAGTTGTACGCCTTTCTACAGTAAGAGACCTTTATATAATGGGAAACTAGTTTTTCACCTGTGCGATGTACGAGAAAAATAATTCAAAATAATTTAATTTATTAGAAAGATTTGAGAAATTAGATTCTCACATATGCCAAAAAAATTAAAAACTAGATATCGTATAAGAAGAAGACTACAGAGACGGGTAGTTATTTTCTTTTTTATTCTATTTTTTAAAATTTTTAATTATTAATAGTTATGTTTATTTTATTTTTTTTGGCAAGCATAGTTATATTTTATTTTAATTTTTGTTTTATGATATAAATATTCAATTCATAAAAAACATCAATTATATTAACTTTATAATAATGCTAAGTAGTATCAGTGGTGCTTGACACCAGTCTACGTGGCAACTAATGAAGTATTGAATGATAAGAGAAATTAAATACATAAATAAAAGACCCACTTGATTTAACTTATCATTTAAGCCACATTGATATGGTGTCAAGTACCAGTGGTGCTAAATAGTATTATTCTTAACTTTATTTGTATGCGTCAAGACCCACATGATATGATGATATCATAGTCAATTCTCAAACTCTTGAATAAATCCACTCTTGATTGTTGTTTTTGCATTGAAATGAAAGGAATATTTAAAAATATAAAGATAAGATAAAGATAGAATTATGAAGATGAGATAACTAAAAAATTTTGAAGATAATTCAAAAAGAATATTAAAAAAATATATAGAAAGTTTTTCTCGCACCAATTACCACATTTGAAAACAAAAGTATCAAATTATCCCTATTTTTACGAAAAGTGGCAGGAAAACTGCTGTACAATTGTACCGCAGCTCATTTCATATAATTAATATGTAGATTCGTAAGGGTAAATTTCACAAAAGGTCCCCAACCTTTGTACTTTGAATTTTCTAGATCTTAACCTTTTTTTAGCTCGTTGGGTCCTTAATTTTTCATAAATACCTAGAAAACATTCTTGGTAATGGAATCCATTAAAAATTCCGTTAAATTATTTACCAAATTACTTTTATATCTCTATCCTTTAAATTTTAAAAAAAATTAAAAATAAAAAAATATAAAAGTAAAAAGAAAAAAAGGAAAAGGAAAAACGGAAACTCCACGCTACCCAACCCCCACACTTTGACTACAGGAAATGGCAGAAAAAAGGTGGGAAAACTCCCCCTTTAGCTCCTGTAAATGATGCTGTCATTTTCGGCAACCAAAGTATGTGCCAGTGTGGGGGTTGGGTAGGGTTTTTTGGACAGATTCCGTTAGCAGGGTTTTTTGGGCGTATTTATGAAAAGCAGAGGACTCAGCGCACTAAAAAGAAAGTTAGGTACTCTGGTGATTCAAAGTGCAAACATTGGGGACCTTTTGTGAAATTTACCCAAGTAGTAACTTTCACATGATAAAATAAAGGTAATTTTCAATCTAGGCCCCAACTTTTTAATTTTATACCAATTATGTCTCCATTCTTTTTTGGGCTTACTAGGTTCCCAATCTTTCATATCAATAAGGAGGTATACATCTTTATTTACTACTTTCATTTATTGTACATACAGTTGGAGGTCAAGTTTATGTCCCCCTCCTGGGTTGTACAATTTTTTGAAGTAATAATAAAAATAGTAGGAGGATTTCAAACTCTCACTAGCTAGGTAAGACGGACACGCTAAAAATGACGCTGTAGCCTAGTTAGTACTTTGATTAAAAAAATCTTTCATTTATTATCATATTATATCTCTCAACGTCACTTTTCATCCCTTTTCAATTTTCACTATTAGCCCATATTAAAATGATCATTATACTTTTGATTCTTTATTTCCACTATAAGTCCCCAACCTTTTAATATTTATAAAATTTTGTCTCCATTATTTTTTGGGTACGTAGGAACTCTGACTTTTCATTTTTTATTGTTCTATATCCTCATTAACACTTTTCATATTTAGGATTTCAATTTTTTATTGTTAATACCATTAATTATTTAAATAAAAAATAATATAAAATAAGAAGTCTACTCACTTTAACTCACTCCAGAACAATCCAATGACAACAACTGTTAATAATGATAACCACAAAAAAAATTCAATCTATAACTGTCTCAATATATATATCAAATTCGCGTCGAAGAAAGTTGTCGATCTAAGTAGAAGTGTGATAAATCAGATCTGATTTCTTGATCTACTCCAAATCACATGGCATATACGACTTAGATAAATCTGCCCCAAAAAATTAATTTTTGATTTATAAAAAATAAACATAGCTATAATACTTTATTCTAATTTTATTTTCTTGTGTCTTTGTAATTTTCACCCTAATTTGTCCCTCTAATATGATCCATCAATTGTGAATCCACAAAAAATTAGAACTAGTGAATTAAGGTTTGCTATCATTTTTGTAAATTGAAAATGATTTTTTTTATCCACAATGATCTATATCCGCTACGTGATATGTGATTAATCAAAAACTCGATCGATAAGTTACAATGACTCTTGGATCAGAAACTTTTTTTATGCAAATTTGGTATCTATCAAGTTTAGTGTAGATCGAGTTCTTTTGTTATCAATACATGCTAAGATGGGTAGAGTGCTTATTTTATATATTTTTATTTTTATTTAAATGCTTAAAGATATAATGGTAATTTTAAAGAATTAAAATTAATAATTGAAAGGTTGAGGTTAGAAGATGTTATTAGGGACATGACACGATAATAAATGAAAGGTTAGTGGTCATATATGTTCAAGAAAATAATGAGGATAAAATTGTATAAATATTGAAAAGTTGGGAACTTATAGCGGAAATAAAAAATCAAGGATATAATGGTCATTCTGATGGTAAAAATTGAAAGGTTAGGGACGAAAAGTGATGTTGTAGATATAATATGATAATAAATGAAATATCGGGGACTTAGTAGGCCAGTAAAAATGAGTAGGGTCAAAATTGATACAAAATAGAAAGATTGGGGACCTAGAGTGAAAATTACCCATAAAATAATTATATCATAATTACTCTAATTTAACCACCATTATGATAATATAAAATAGTGGTTTCAACTTTCAGTAAAATCTAAAATGAGTGTTACTAGATGTAAAAACGAGTTACAAGAAAATAATGATAAATATTAAGGTTTAAAACTTTAATCAAATTTTTTCTCCAACATTTCTTAATTTTTTTAAACAATATCCCACAGACACTGCAGTAAACTATTGAAAATTCCTAATTGTTTTCTTAATTATCCTTTTGCCGCCACTATCTAGAGTGATATGATGCTTCTTAGAATATAAATCATAGAGGAGTCCTGATCTCCCGCCAGTTAGGTGACGGGTCCCACCACCCGGCTTACATGGGGGCTGTCATTGG
>CAVNYN010222649.1:0-17220 GCA_963692815.1 Nyctanthes arbor-tristis
GAGACTCAAATGAGAGCACAAATTTCAAAATTGGTCTACTCCAATGACCATTTTGCAGGGCATGTTAAGGGGGATAAATCTCACATCAACCTTCTTAATAAGTTGATATTTTAAGATGAAACCCTAAGTTTTAATATGCACGACCCGTGTTGCCCTGAAAATTTCTAAAATTTTTGAAGAGAAAATATTTATACATAAATTTTGATCAAATTAAATTTTTCTCTTATCAAATTAAACAACAAACTAAGATACTGAATGCATATATGTAGATTTTTTATTTGGTCATGGAGGATGGCGTATCTTATTATTGGAGTTCCAATAACAAAAATAAAAGAAGAAAAAGAGAAAGAAAGGAAATGTGGTTCGAAATGTCCAATAATAGTTGAATACTCAAGTTTTTAGGCAGGATACTCGAGTTTGAACCACATCCATCCCGCTTCCCCTAATTTTCCCTTCCCCTATCTCTTTCTTATATGAAAAAAAAATAAACAAAAAAAAGGAAAAAAAAAAAGAAAATAACAAGTTGTTTGAATTATACTGAAGTAGTTGGATGGATCTAGCATGAGGCTTGCACTATTAAAGGATGAATCCCACATTGACTAAAGATAAAAGTATAAATCAATATATAAGCACTTAGGATACTCTTCTTAACATGTTCACCTTTTAAAATGGAACCTTAAGTCTTAATATAGTATCAGAGTTTGTCAAGCTCAAAGAAGAAATTCAATTCAGTTAAGACTCAAATGAGTGCACGGATTTCAAGATTGGTCTATCCAATGGCGACCATCTTGCGGGATATGTTAAGGGATAAATATCACATCAATTAAGTATAAAAATATAAATTAACATCTAAGTGCTTGGGATGCGCTTCTTAACATATTGACCTTTTAACATGGAACCCTAAGTTTTAATATGCACGACCCATGTTGCCCTGAAAATTTCTAAAATTTTGTGAAGATAAAATATTTATACGTAATTTTTGATCGAATTAAATTTTTTTCTTTATCAAACTAAACAACGGACTGAAATATTGAATTCACACACACACAAATACTAGTGGAGGATTGTGCGTTGCACGATCATCGTTATAAATGTGAAAGACGTTGCCGTAATGAATCATGCATTTTGTTTAAACTTCAGGTCAGTTTCCAATTCATTTTCTTATCGGATATTAAAAAAAAGATGTTTCCATGTATTTATACATATTTATACATTGATCTGGCTATTCGATCTCAGAGCTCAATCTGTTTCTTTAGAAAACATCATCTTTCCATTCCCATGTTATGATTAAGACAATTAGTCATTTCTATAATTAAATAGTAATAGTAATAAATATTCTCCCTCATCCCATAAAAATATGTTTATATCAATTAATCTCGTGGACTAAGAAATGTGAATTAATATAGTTGAAAATACAAAATTTAGACTTAATTTCTTAATATACTTTTATTCAACACTAGTTTAATTTAATGCACTTCAAATTTATTAATAGTTGGACTAAGGGATAATTTGGACAAGAAATTAAATGTTCAACCTCTTTTATATAAGTATACTATAATGTGAAATAAATAAAAATAGAAACTGAGCTGAGCTTTTTTTATGGGCCAGTGGAGTAATATATTGTACTTCTTTTTATATTTAAGAGTAGATTATCCAATGCAAGAAATCAAAGAGAATTCATTATGCAAATAGTATATGGGGAATCTGGGATAACATTGTTTTGTATTCAAATAGGTAAACACACGAGCAGCTAAATAACAAAGTTTCATACATAGCTCCATATTTACATATTCATATGAATAAAGTTTCGAAGGCTTTGTCTTGTTTGGATAAATCCCTTTGTTCATGGTTGCGAGTTGTTGCTTTTGTTATTAAATTTCACCAGCTACAAGATCAGAGGAACATATTAAATTTGGGCAGTAATAATTGAAACTTAATCTCATGAATTGCATAGTGTAACTAATGTTATAGGGGAGATTATTTATTCAATTTATCCCTAAATAATTCGATGTACCCATCCACACGCACCTAAGTCACCGCCGTTTCCCATTAGGCAACAATTTTTTTGAATAATCCTTGTCAAAAATACTTGTTCAAAAATCAGTTAAATCAACAATCACTCTGCATTAAGAATCAAACAAAAGACAAAAATGAGAGAAAAAATAAAGAAAGGGAAACAAAATATATTAAAAAATCAAAAGAAAAAACAAAAATCAGCAAAAAAATAATAAAAATAAAAATAAAAATCCAAGGACACCCCCTTCTTTGGTGCAACGACTCAAATCTTACTTAAAATATGTGGGAAAAATAATTAGCACTGTTGAAGATCAAAGGAATCCCAAAGGAAAAGAAAAAAAGAAACGATAAACTTGGGTGAATTATAATTCCCTAATCGTCTACACATGTTAAAACAATCCATGTTTGATTTTGAATGCGTAAAGTTTCTTTCTTAATCAATTTCTCATCCTTGCAGCAAGTTCTAATGATTCTTCTGTTGGTTCACTGTCTTTGTCTTGTGTACATAAAAAACTGGTCATAAGATGACAGGAAGAAGATGAATCGACAACGGAAGATCATGACACCTGTGGAGTGGGCAATAGATGGAGATTGCAACAGGGATGAACCTAATTGCCTTGGGGCCACATTATTGCAACAGGAAAAGGGAGATGATGTCATCATGAATGGTGAGTGACGCCATATGAATAGTGGAGACTGGAGAATGAATAGTCATTTGAACAGTGCAAATTAAAATTGGCTGTTTTTATATTGTAGTGATATATATATATATATTCTTGATTTGTTCACGGAGGATAGCATCGGTATTATTGGAGTTCTAGAAAATTTTCCCTCAAATTTCGTGACATGAGACTCAAGTTCGAATCACACATATTCCTCCTCTAACTCTCCTTCTAATAAAAAAAAAGACAGGAAAAGAAAAGATTTAGCGAATTTTTGGGACAAAGATTTTATTTTGATTGTGTAGTTTTGATTTTTTTTTTATTTTAATTTAACGGCAGACGTGTGCTCTTCCGATCTTGTTGAATAAATAAATAATATTGTTGTTATAAAGCACTTGCATGTATCTACAAAATTACGTTTTATCATTAAGTGTGAATATATATGGCAAATTCTACTATATTAATTTTATGAACCCACATGTGAGACCGTGTAAATTAATAGAGGGAAATGCGCATGGACAACCGGTGTCTCCGGATCAAGATTCTCTTGATCAGTCTAGTCTTTTGATAGCCAGTTCTTAGGGTGAATTGGTGCTAGATCAAGACTAGGTTTTTTAATGGATATATACTTGATTGTTTCGGCCAAATTGACCATTACAATCTCACTTTCTAAATAGTAATAGAAGCTAAAAATACCGAGAAGGAGCCAGTCGAGTCCAATTTCCTTAACGTTGATAGGGGATAGAATTTATCTGAAAGTGTGTGCTATTTATACATACAAGATGTACAAAATTTGTACACACCCACATGAGTTTACACACATTTAATATTTAAATACATGGGGCGAATAAATTTGCACATAAAGCATGTAGAAATAACATTTCTCAATTTATCTATATACTTTCTTGATCTTTAATGAGATTTTTTGTGGCAATTTGAAAAAAAAATAAGTATTCAATATACACACACAGAGACAAATAGTCTCTAACCAATAAATTGGTATGTTATTCCACCAACTTCTTAAATGGACAAATAAAAAATAACTGCATGTCCACCCTATCCACATAAACCAATATATATCTTTTCATGTGGCTAATTAATTTTGTAGTCTATAAAACACAGATGCTAATTACGAACTCTCTAGTAACAATTCAACTAATATTTATAAATATGTACATATATATCTTTTGCCTTTTCTTTTCCTTTCTTTTTTTAATTATATATATATATATTGATGTCAAACTGAATTCAAACCAATCCAAATCGATGACATTGCTTTTGAACATTTGTGTGCATTCAATTTGACAATATATATAAAAAATTAAGTAATTAATAAAATATAGTATATATTATTAATCAAATTATTCATAGTGCATGCACTAGACATGATTAAAATTAAATATTAACAAAGTTTAGATTAAGTATAACTTTTTGTTTGACTTTTAACTCTCTTAGTAACAAAAATACCAATTTACTTTTTATCCCTTCCATTTATTCTCCAACTTACAGGAGAATAATTCTAGATATTTCACCATTAGTTCCCGACTTATTATTTGGGTAACAAATTGGTACCAACTGTTTAAAATAGAGCATGCTATCATCAATCAATTTCATTATTATGATCACACAGCTTATAATTATAATAGTGATCAAACCATTCAAATATCGTCGTTAATTGTTACAAGAACTTCAAGAAACAATATTATTTTTCAAGTTTGTAAATACCATGATGATCAGAATCAAATTTGACAGAGTTGGACTTGTGAGGGCTATTTTCCATTTTCCTTTTAAATGAAAACACCCCCAAAGCTCCCGGTAGGGTTTCTAGCCTCATCCTTGATAGTTGGTGGGGGGGTTTTAATTTGCTGACCATGTCTACATCAGAACAAAAAAAAAAACGTTATTTTCAAATATCGGTATATACATCTTTGGATAGGTATGGATGGGAGACGAAATAAAGATTATGAAAATGTAAATTTCATTCTTAATTAAACCATAAGACGTTCAAAACGTTAACTTAAAAAAATATTTTACAAAAAGAAAAGGGGAAAAAAGCAACTTTTAAGATTACAACATGTTTGATGCTATAACATTAAAAAGGGGTCCTAAAATGGAATATAAATCAGAATAGAGTCAAAGCACAAACTCTGGCCAGCAACCTTTTTTTTCTTATTCATTAGGTATTCTTTTAGGGTAACAAAATCTACTTCTTCTTTTCATGTTAAAATAGTTTCCTACACAGCGTGGACACATAAATTCTTAGCAAATAAAATAGCTCTCAGTCGTTGCTTTGAATGATCGTATTCGATTCGGTCTCACAATCCAAATCTTTTACATCTTCCAAGAAACTTCGTAGTAACTCTCTGTCTACATGTCCCATAGACTTTACGTGTTTGGCAACTTGAAGAGATTATAATTTAGATTATAATCTGCGACGTGACATTATTTTATTGGTTGTTTTTATAAAAAGTAAATAATTACGGTTTGACTTTTACTTTTTGACTTTTTGAAATAAGTGAAACCAATGAAATGATGTTGTATGGCAAATTATAATCCAGATTATAATCCCTTCAAGTTGCCAAACACTTTGTTAATATTCTCAGCGAATGACAAATTTGAAATATGGGTCCTTTAATTAATTTGATTATGCAATTCTTTGTATATATCTACTTGTCAGTTTGTGTGTAGTATCGATGTGTGTGTGTATACATATATAGAAAAATTCTAAGCGGATATTATCAAGTGATATTCTCATGCGGTACACTTGTATTGGATGATGAAAAAATAGCTATGTAATCATCACCCAATGAATGTGTACATATGAAAATGTCACCTAATAATGTCCCATTTTCATGTCCCCTTATAATTGCTTATATACATATATATATATATATATGTATATATAAATATAAAATTTACTATTATATAACTATTTGCAGCCGTCATCAATCTAGTATATAAATGTCCAATATTTGCCCAAGATATGGAAGTTAACCGTCAATTCACAAACTTTTCTTTGGCACAGAAGTTGAACATCAAGGAAAACTATGGAGGGAAGCTCTTCTAGTTCAAGAGGAAAGGCCATGCAAGGAAAGGAAGAGAGAGGCAAAGAGGAAGTGCGGTACCGGGGTGTCAGGAGGCGGCCGTGGGGAAAGTTTGCGGCTGAAATACGCGATCCCTCAAGGCAGGGAGCACGGTTGTGGCTTGGAACATTCGATAATCCTGAGGCCGCGGCCCGAGCTTATGACCGGGCGGCCTTTAGGTTTAAGGGTCATCTTGCAATATTGAACTTTCCGAATGAGTACTATTCTCAGCTCCCAATTCCTCCTTATAATCCCACATTTCTGCCACCAGAGCAAGAGAAGATTGAGCTGGAATATTTGGATAATAAAGTATTGGAAGATCTTCTTCATTCTTCAGAATAGAAGAAGAAATCAAAGAAAGATTGAGAATTGTTACACACAAATTTTCACTGTATTTCACTAGTTCTTTTTTTTTTTTTTTTTCTCTCTTATGTGTGTTCTTGGATAAGCACTTCTGTGTCTTTCTTCCTCAATCTTTTCCTATATGAAGATAAAAAAGACCTTAAAAATGTGGAACCAAAGCAGATAATTGAATTCAGCTTTTCTTATAAATAGTACAGTCTTAATAGTCTTCTCTCGAACAAGTACTGATCATCGTTTGAAATGATTTTGTATCTCAGTTCGGGTATTGTCTCTCGAGTTTTGATTCGAAATATGATTTTCGTTTGAATTTTTATCATCGTCATTCCTAACTCAAAGTGTTTAATTTTGCTTGAGAGAGACTGTACATGAAATGTCACAGAAAAAAACTATACGATAGGGAATGCTGACGAGATATATCGTAACCGTAATAATTAACTTGATAAATGAGACTCGAGCCTTGCAAAATATGGTAAAATCATTACTTTTGAAACTTCTATCCATCGAAGTTTTTGATCATTTACAGAAGCCTTAAAAATCAATTTTGAAAATTAATTTAATAAAAGTACAATTAAGAATTTCGATATCTAGTAATATATAGTGAAAATTCTACAGTATCGATGTCGGTACGTATTACAGATATATAGTGTAAAAAGCACAAGAAAGCACTAGTATTTTCATGAAACCAATAATGATTTCTTATATTTTTATAACTATACAAATTCTGTAATTAATCGTCAATGCTTTGAGAAATTACCTTTTTTTTTAAAGTACAATTACAAATCTGCATTATAGTAGCACAAATACGCATAGGTATTTAACCTATTGAAATACAGTGCCAAAAAAACACTAATATTACAATAAAATATAGAAAATACCCAATATGGTGGAAACAATACTAAACTTATTATTTTATTATTATTTGCTAATGACATCATATATATTGCCTTTGCAACGAAGCAAATTAAGAATTGGCTTAGTTAGAAATCTCTTTCTTCAAGATCTATTTTGCCATGTATTATGCACAAAGCTTTAATCCCTTTCGAAATTGGTGAAGTAATATTATAATACCGATTTTGTGCGTCACAACAATGTCGCGATGTTAACTTTAAAAAAAATAGAAATCCAAGTCTCAACGTATCATCATGTTACTCTTTCACTATTATTGTAATCAAACACACATATATATAGATAGAAATATATGTGATTAACTCATCATCGCATATCAAATATGATTAGCATTTAGTTATAATAACATCGTCAGGTGATGACACATAGAGTTGCGTAGTTGTTATTGCTTAGAGACGAATAAATGACTCCACTGAAAAAGTTACTGACCAACATAGGCACATACTTTTTTTTTCACCTTTCTTCTCTTACTCTACAGCGCAGTCAAAGTGAATAATCAACGTTGGCGTGAATCAAAACATTATTAAAGAATAAAGTTCAATGCCATATGCATGTATACATTGATGCGATTTTTATTAATTGGTCTTTATTGGTTAATTTCATCCACATAACTGACCATTCATTGCAAAATTCATGGAATATTATATATTCTGAATCATCTTTAAGATTTTCAGAAATCGTAAAGAGAACTGATGTCATTTTATTAGATGCTAATTTGAAGATGGGAAAAAAGAAATTATAATTAAATAGCATGGGAATCCTCACAAAATTACCATATCTTGGACTTTCTAATAATTTTGAAAGTTTATTTATATGAGCATGATTTACTTACATTACAAATTGAGTAATGTAATGTGAGTGTGCTGATTTATGAACGTTGGTCCAGATTTAAACACTGGGATCCTCTACCATAGTCATTCTTGATTATTGCTACTAATTATTTTAAATAAGTTTCAACAGAACAAATATTCAAATTTTTCATGTGCAAAGATCTGATATGATGATCATTTTTGCCAATGGCTAAGAGGCAATTCCTGGGCATTTGTCACTTGGTGAATAAAGATAACACTGGTCTAATTTTGTGAAAAATCGTGACGTGTATTCAAAAAGCGCACCTTTTCATATGACGGCTTAATTCAGAAGGTTCACTATGAAATTCCCGATTGAGCTTCCCGAAATGATATTACTCTGCTGAAGTCTATGTCAGAGGCGGAACCCATTAGGGCATGGACCGCACTAAATTTTGAGCCGGCCTACTAACTTTTAACTTAGACCGCACTGAGATTCAAAATCAAGAAACCCACATACGGCCCAAATATTTTTTTTTTTTATACTCAAAATATTTTAACTGGTATCTTAGACCCAAAAATCAGTTAGGCCGTCCAAGTTTAAGCGTTTGGTAAAGTCTTAAATTCATGTATCTAATGCTCTTTTATAAAACAAGCCCTTAACTCCCTTTACTTCATAAGTCAATGTGAGATTAAAGCCTAACTATAGTCTTAAATTCATATATCAAATCCTCTTTTATAAAGCAGGCTTTAACTCCCTTTACTTCATAAGTCAATGTGAGATTACCATTTTTAATTTTTTAATTTGTTATTATTTTTTTATAAAACAAAAATTTTGAGTATTGGTTCTGAGATTATAAACTAATGTGAGTAATGGAAAATGAAAATAATAGCTGGGGCGACTTTTTTCCTAAAATTTTCGACCACACTGAACAAATTTTCTGGCTCCCCCCCAGACTATGTCATTGTTTCAGAGCATATTCAACTGTTTTGGAAAGGATAAACAGTATTTTTGCTAAATATTCATGTGTTTCTTAATATTCAACTAAGTTTTCTTGAAACTATACTTCTTTTTATCTAAAGCTAGTGAGGCTTGGATTTAATTGTGTAAGTTGCGTAACTTGTGCATGATTGAAAGGTATGCTAATATCTAATAATGCTCATAATTAAAAGGATTATGTATGTAAAATGAATATGCGAGATGGTAAACTTTCTACCAAAGATGATATCGATTTGGCAGTTAGTTTGAACTAGCAATACTCATACATTAATCTAGGTTGCGTATCGAACCTACTTGTTGCTAAGATGGTGTCTTGAATATGTTAATTAAAGATTGTGCTATGACTTAATCAGAGATGGATTCGCACTCAAATATGACTCGGGCTGTTAATGTTAAGTTCAGTTGTATAGATCAATGTTACAATATGTATTGATTGAGAATCATATTTTCGATTGCACACAATCACTTTTCAAGACATATCAAAGGCAGTTAGATTTAGTGTCGCTCCCTAAACTCAAGGTTCTAAATGGACATATTCACATGATTACATATCCTTATCACGATCTTCTGGTGTTTATAGATAACGCAGAATAATGTGAGGCACGTATTCTAACACCCTCATTGGCATGAGAATATTCTACTTTGAAAACATTTTTTTCCTACTTCCTATATCTACCTCTTTTTTAAAAAAAAATAATAAAAAAATTACTATTTTTTAATTTTTTTTCATATTTTGTGTCAACACTAGCTAATGGATGTACAAGTATATTTACTTTTTTCGTACCTTGTAGAAATTTTTGGACAAGTATTGGTTCTTCAGCAAACCATAGTATTTTGATGATGCATGCACAGTCACATATTTTGGATTGAAAAAGCAATATGTTGATGAAAGAATCCGTTGAAGCAGAGGATGAAGGAATTTGTTGAAGGTGGCAAAGGTAATTAGCTTCTACATGCTTTGCTTTTCAATCTAATCCAAAATTTATGGACTGATACTAATCTCTACCAGTGCTCTAAAAGCGTGAAGCGGGGTGAAGCGTCAACATAAAACTTCAAGCTTTACAAGCTTAAGTGCGCCTAGGCGGCACTTAAGCCTTAAAAAGCGTTTCTCAATTTTTTTATTTTTTTATTTTTAGAATCAATTTAAAACAATTAGCTAATTAAAATTAATATATACCAATTATGTATAAAGACATAAATTGTCAATATATCCATTTAATAAATAAATTTTACTTCACTTTCATAATAAAATATTTGTATTTTTCTCACATAAGTCATTATTTGCTTCTTCTTTTTTTTTTTTTTTGATATTTTGTTTCTCCTCTATTCTTTATTTTTTATATGGTAAGTTACATTTTAGGGATATTTTAGATATTATATTAACCTGTTAATTTTAGATTATTTTTAATTGAATCTCAAACAATAAAAATAAAAATAAAAGAGGAAAAAAGGGAAAGAATTTTAAAAATGTAGCTTAATTCACGCTTAGGCGCGTTTTTTCCATGCCTAGGCACGCTTTTTCCACACTTAAACCAGCTTAATCGCTCTTAATTTTGATTCAATAGTCAACGCTTTGAGTTGACTCACTTTTTTCACACGTTTTATTAAAGCGAGGCGTTTTACTCCCATTTGTCACTTAGGTGGTACGTAGACGCGTTTTTTAGAACACTAATCTCTACACAATAGTTAAATACTATATATACTGATGTAAACAGATCGTAATAATACTAAGAAAGAAGGAATTTGTATTTATCCAACAAACATCGAAATATCTGCATAATCGTAATCATACTGATCTTTTGGGAAGAGGAAAACCGTTGGGCTTATTTGGCAAATGAACATTGATTAATTTGTGTCAATATTGTTCTATGGAGTATCATAATTCTAGTGTTTGTGAACTTCAAGACTCAATATATAATTGAGTGTATCCCTTCAGGCTGGTCATTCAGGGGATTTTTTCTTCTTCTTTTTTTTTTTTTTGGTTCGAACATAGGGTCTCTTACCTAAAAACTTGAGCATCTAACCACTAAAACATGATTCAAACCACTTAAGTGAACTATTAGTTATAACAGTATATGTAACATCCCGTAAAATTTTAACAAAAATAATTTAAACAACGTGATCACAATTTTGGTAATAATGGGATAATTACTTGAATATGCATCAATTATGTCATAAGGTTAAAAGATTATTGTCCAAATGATGTCTAAAATAAAAATGTGGTATTTGATTAGTATGACTCAAAACATAATAACATAATTGTAAGATCACATTAAGTATGGAGACTCGATAAGTAATAAATGAATGAACCATATGAAGCCACTTGTACACTTAGAAAACAATGACATGAAAAAGATTAAGAAACACTTGGCATAGTCCTTGTTGGCAAAGATTTCCTAAGTTTACAATTGTACTCATTTCTATTGGCCATCTCTAAAATTATCTAGATATAATTGGCTTGATTTTCATATGTGGAACTCAAGAATTTTTCCCAAAATAACTAAGAAATTCGTCCATAAATAGAGAAGGTAATAGAATACTAAGTAGAACTCCCAAAAACACTCATTTTACACTTGAAAAGGACCCCTCTCCATATATAGAAAGAATTCAATTCAAAACACCACTTTGATTGAGAAATATTAAGGTTTTGAAGACACTTTTCCACTTAGGATTATTCAATGAATCTTTGGGAAAACAAGATAAAGAGGTGAATAACTAATATTTTGATTCCCTTGAGTGTTCATGAGTTTTAAGATGAACATGGATTTTGATACATTATTATGTAAAGAAAAAAATTGCTTTATTACATTTGAATCACTAGTTGATACTCTACTCATCTTGTATTAGCTTTGCTTTATCTTGTTCCATACTAATAGTCATCTAATGATTTCAAGTTAGGTGATGATTAGTACAGTGTATTGCTTTTTGTTTGTATTGCACTTTAATTGCTTGAAATTCCAGTAGGGGTCAACCAGGATTTGGATGTAGATCAACTTGAACCTATATGGCCATGATTGAATTGACATTGGATAATAAGAATGATATGAATGCGCTACGATAGTAGTTTAACTAGTGATTCGGCACTCTTTTGCATTCAAAGGTTTGTGCATTCCATTTTTTCTTAAACTTGTGGTCAAATAGGAATTTCTTGTATAAAAGAGGTGAATTAAAAAATTGTGTTACTCATTGGGTACGTTGTACTCACTCCATTTCCTAGCATTTTGTAGATGTTCAATCACAATGTGTACAAAAGACAAGCCGAGAATTAGAGTATGTCCGCGGACAGAAGTAGAATTTTGAATGTGGTGGAGACCGATTTATAGAGCAGCTATGAAGATGCCCCTTTGTTATTAATGTATTTAGCGACAACCTATGAACTCAACATCTTTTGTGTTTATTCTCATGCTCACATTTATAGTGATAAATTTACAACGGTCGACTTATGTTTTTCTCTTAGTGTAGTAGTATAAAGAAATAAGGATACTATTAACTAGTAATGACTAGATAGATGTTCATGAGAATATATGTAAACTTATAAGTACATAAGTATACATATATATGGAGCTTGTAGTATGTAAAGGAAAATGAAAGGGGCAACTTTTGTCTTGATTTTAAGCCTAATTTCAATGTAAAGGCTTTCCAATCACTTAATTTGGTCGGTTGAACGATACAAGTTACTTATTATCATGATATGTTGTGTGTCCTTTACATCTTATTTTAAACTTAAATATAATTATATTAAGTATTTGTGCATGAAAAGCAAATGAAACAACCGACTCTACTTGTGGATGTTGATGATGAGAAAGGTTTATAAGTATTTCCAACTTTGCAAAGAAATTCAGTAATTAACTATAAGGTTGTTTTGGATTTTCTAACTCGAAGAAGAGTTTATAAAACTATATAATAACATTGCAATAATTCTTTATAATTAGACAACTTGTTAGTTTTGTATGTCTCGTCCCTCATTCTTAACACAAAACGCAAAATTAAAAAAAAAAAAATTGAAAGCTTCCGCGAATGAATATAAGCAACCCAATAATATTGGATAATATAACAGGGCTGTAACAAGAGTGGTATCAAAGTGTCATTCCAAAGGCACTACATGCACAATCTACTTCACGCGAGGCATCAACCGATAGGCTTGCAAGTTAGTGACTATTTACGAAGTTTATAAGTGATTTGTAAACCTTTTTTAAGCTTTTTAAGTAAGGGCTATACTTACTAGCTACATGGTAAAAAGGTTATAGGAAGTAGAGGTGAAGTAAAATCCTTTAGTGCATTGACATTGATTAGCTCTCCCTTGGAAAGTTAAAAAGCTGGAGGTGTTTGATTTTATCAACTTAAGAAAAACGAGAAAATGAATCCTATAAGACAGTAGAAGAATGCATTCAAAGTATAGGATCAAGCTCACAAAGGAAAGCAACCATTTGAAGTTTGTCAAGGACAAGGAAAATGGAAGAGAAAAATGATAGCCGTCAGTTTATTTCCAAATGCCAACCTTCAAGGATATCATATGGCTTCTATTTATACTAGAGAGTGTTTTGGAATCAAAATAATTACAAGAAAAACGAGAAAAAGGAACAAAAGAAGGATCAAAAATTTGAAGAACGGGTGTTGCAATCGGTGCGTGTCAACGGTGCAGCAATCTGTTAATACAGAAGAGCAAGTGCAGGCATACCGCTTTAATGGTAAGGCCACACTGTGCCTTCTGTTTAAGGCAGAAAAAGAGTGCTGCCCATGGGGGCGGGCGCACCGCACCCTCTTTCTAAGGCGGTGTAAGCTATGTGGCCACATAGCTCTCAAAACCCAGATATTTTCTAAAAAATTGCACCAAAAGTCCTTGAACTTTAAAATTTTTTCCAGATCGATCCAAAAAACTTATTTTATCCTCTTTTAGGCCTCAAACTCTATTTCTTTCATATGATTGACCCTTATTTTAATCAAAACGATTTCTTTTGACCATTTTGCATCCAAACCAAACCCAGTCTGCAATGCTTCTCTTATTTGGACTTGACCTATGAATTACTGCACTAACCCTGTGATTGACTCTTAAATTTTTTTAGCCTTTGACCGCATGATGGGGTCCACAAGTACGCGGACCGAACTTTGACTTTCGTGAATCTCGTCCTTAACTAATATATGATTGTTAAATTTCTCATTTTTATAATAAATTCATTAAGGCATAATTTTAAGGAATTAAAGAAATGGATGGACGTCCTCGTTTTATGAAAGAATACAAGTTTTACCTATTGATATCTAAGAAATTTAGCGAAGTCGGTCGGATAAGAATTAAATTGCTAAATAATCTACAGTACCAGATTTTGAGCCAGATTTTTGGTTAATTAAATAATAGGTTTTGCAATTAGTCTGAAGTACCTCTACTCATACATTAATCCAGGTTGCTTATATCAAACCTACTCGTTGCTAAGATGGTGTCTTGAATATGTTAACTACATATTTAGGTAGGACTTAATCCAGAGATGGATTTGCACGCAAGTATGACTCAGGCTATTAATGTTAAGTTTAGTTGTGTGGATCAATGTTACAATATGTATTTGATTGAGAATCATATTTTCGATTGCACACAATCACTTTTCAAGACATATCAAAGCCATTTAGATTTAGCGTCGCTCCCTAAACTCAAGGTTCTAAATGGACATATTCACATGATTACATATCCTTATCACGATCTTCTGAGATTTATAGATAACGCAGAATAATGTGAGGCATGTATTCTAAAACCCTCATTGGCATGAGAATATTCTACTTTGACAACATTTTTTTGGTATCTCTCTCTTCCGACTTCCTATACCTACCTCTTCTTTAAAAATAAAAAAAAATTTACTATTTTTTAATTTTTTAATATTTTGTGCAAGGGCGTAGCCAGGAAATTATAGAAAGGGGAGCCAGATCGAAGGGGAAAAAAGTCAATTATATATATACACTAATTTTTCAAAAGAACAAAGAAAGTCAAGTATTATATGGGAGATGCTGATAAGTCAATTTCGAATAGAGATGTCTTCAAAAAATTAAACAAAGTCAAGTATTATATGAAAATAGACGTTCTTTACTTTGTGAATAGATAGAAGTTCTATTTTGCGAGTAAATATAATAGGTAGTATATATAAATGCTCAAAGTCAATTTTGATCAGTGATTGAAAAATTAAACTAAAATTAATAAAAAAGAAGAAGCAAAAAATACACAAATAATCTAAAAGAGAGGACCATGAATGTATAGCAATTGAAACTTGAAGCTAAGAACTGAAGTTCAAAGAATCTCCTTCATTTGAATCCTAGGATAGAAAACATCCTCCTCCTCTAGCGGGTCGGAGAGAGGAACACGAATGTATAAGAAATTTCTTGTCTTTGAACAAAGGAGCCGATCCATGTGTGTAGCAAAGAAAAAGGAATATAAAAGGCAAATAGTAGCACTGCAATTACATACGCAATAATCAGCTTTTGCAAAAATAATTCAAAGAGAAAAAGAAAAAGAGAAGACAAATAGATTCACAGTCAATTGTTATATAAAGGCAAACGGAATCCCATATCGAACTTAGAAGTTAAACGAAGTGGGGATATGATGTATAAATGGCCAATTCACACTCAGAAGTCAAGCTTGGGGAATCAAGTTTTGTGGGCCAACTTTCAAGCATAGTCCTTGAGCCAAAGACTAAAATGCCCCGAGCCCAAAACAATTAAAAAAGTTTTTGTCCTTCAATTTTTAAAGGCTGTGTTCTATAGTTGCCCCGAGCCAAGAACCAGAGAGGCCTTCCTCTCGCTCCGCCCCTGGTGGCTCGGGGTATTTTGATCTTGGGCTGAAAAACTCTGTTTGAAAGTTGGCCCACAAAACCCGATTCCCCAAGCTTGACTTCTGACTGTGAATTGGCCATTTTGTATACCATATCCCCACTTTGCTTAACTTCCAAGTTTCGATGGGGGGATTTCATTTGCCTTTATAATACAATTGACTGTGAATCTATTTGTCTTTTCTTTTTCTTTTTCTCTCTGAATTATTTTTGCAAAAGCTGATTATTGCATATGCAATTGTAGTGCTACTACTTGCCTTTCATATTCCTTTTTCATGGATTGGCTCCTTTGTTCAAAGACAAGAAACTTTTTCTTATACATTCGTGTTCCTCTCTCCGACCCGCTAGAGAAGGATGAAGTTTTCTATCCTAGAATTCAAATGAACGAGATTCTTTGAACTTTAATTCTTAGCTTCAAGTTTCAATTGCTATAAATTCATGGTCCTCTCTCTTAGACTATTTGTGTATTTTTTTTGCTTCTTATTTTATATTAACTCTACTTTAACTCTTCAATCACCGATCAAAATTGACTTTGAGAATTTGTATATACTACTTACTATATTTACTCACAAAATAGAACATCTATCCATTCACAAAGTAAAGAACGTTTATCTACATATAATACTTGACTTTCTTTGTTCTTTCGATAAATTAGTGTGTGTGTGTATATATATATATATATATGACATTTTTTTCCTTCGATCCGGCTCCCCCTTCTATAATTTCCTGGCTATGCCCCTACCCAAAACAATTAAAAAAGCTCTTGTCCTTCAATTTCTAAAGGCTGTGTTCTATAGTTGCCCCGAGCCATGGACCAGGAAGGCCCTCCCTGGCTCCACCCCTGATTTTGTGTCAGCACTAGCTAATGGATGTAAAAGTATATTTAGTTTTTTCGAACCTTGTAGAAATTTTTGGACAAGTATTGATTCTTCAGCAAACCATAGCATTTGATGATGCATGCATAGTCACACAATTTTCTATTGAAAAATCAATATGTTGATGAAAGAATCCGTTGAAGCAGATGATGAAGGAATTTATTGAAGGTGGCAAAGGTAATTAGCTTCAACTACATGTTCTGCTTTTCAGTCTAATCCAAAATTTATGGACTGATACTGATCTTTACACAATAGTTAAATACTATATATACTGATGTAAACAGATCATCATAATACTAAGAAAGTAGGAATTTGTATTTATCCGATCAAACGTCGAAATATCTGGATAATCGTAAACATGTACTGAGCTTTTGGGAAGATGAAAAACGTTGGGCTGATTTGGCAAATGAACAATGATTAATTTGTGTCAATATTGTTCTATGAAATATCATAATTCTAGTTTTTCTGAACTTCAAGACTCCATATATAATTGATTATATCCCTTCAGGCTGGTGATTCTGGGGAATTTTTTCTTTTTCTTTTTTTCCTTTTTTTTTTTTTTGGGGGGGGGAGGGGTTCGGGGGACCAGGGGGATGAGTGTGGTTCCAACTAGGGTCTCTTACATTAAAATTTGAACATCCAACCACTAAAAACGACTCAAACCAGTTAAGTGAACCGCTAGTTGTAATAGTATATATTACCTGTTTAATCACGAAAGTAA
>CAVNYN010222649.1:17240-35015 GCA_963692815.1 Nyctanthes arbor-tristis
AACTAGGGTCTCTTACATTAAAATTTGAACATCCAACCACTAAAAACGACTCAAACCAGTTAAGTGAACCGCTAGTTGTAATAGTATATATTACCTGTTTAATCACGAAAGTAAAATTGTGAGAACTTGTCTTCGCATAAGTCCATACGTATTATGAGAGTTTTGATTTCTTTCATGAATTAGAAAACACACAAAAACTTGCTAATTAAATTATTATATCTAGAAAAGAAAAATAAAAAATTTTAATTCCACAAGAATATTCTAACAACTAAAAAGGAATTACGCAACAATTATTCAAAAAAACAATTGTGTATGTCGTCAAATTTTGTCTTACAAAATTATTCTTGTTAAGATAAATAAATAAATAAATAGTAAAGCAAATTTTAAAAAACCATCATTCTTAAAATGGCGCTTCAAAAATTGTGGCTTTATGGAGATCCTTGAATTAGGATATGGATCATATAATCTCGCTATGGAGAGTATTACTCTCTCTTAAGGAGAGTACATCTCGGTATGGCTATATCTGATTGGAACTTTGGGAATTGAGGGTCCTTCAAACTTCAATCACATACAGTCACACAGGAGGTATACTCTCCTTAAGGGAGAGTAATACTCTTCTTAGAAAATTTGATGGATCATATGACTCTTTCGGTTGATATTATAATGAAGAATATTGAATGACAAAATTTTGAAAATGATAAATTTAGAGAGAAGAGATGCATAATTTTACTTGTGTGTGTATATATAAATATCATTTTAAAAGTATATAAAAATTGAAAAAAAATTTGTATAAGTCAATTGATAAAGTTAGAAAACTTTAAATGGGCCTAAAATAATTAGAGTGAAAACTTAAGGGTAGGTCTCATAGCAATTTCCTGAAAGTGGGTGTTAATTTGATTCTCATTATAATGAAAAAACTATACAAAAGAAATTAATTAAGATTTAAATGTGTTTTAAAAAAAAAATATATATATATCACTTCTATTTTGGTAATAAATTAGGGTAACTCTAACCGTTGGGCTAAAGTGGGCAAAAAAAAAAAAAACCACACTTAGGCCTTTAAGTGATAACTGATGCTATTTATGTAGACTAGAGACAAGTCTCCAGTTTAAATAAATAGTATTATTCTAAAATGATTGAGTAATTATTAAATATGCAATAAATGAAATTTTAATGAGAAAAGAATAGCGAATATCAAACGAAAATTTTATTTTGTTTGCACACATGCTGGTTAATATTGTGTATGTATGTATATGTGGTGCCCATTCGGATTCGGTTTCACAGGTGGGGTGGAGTGGCCATAACCAGCATATGTACCACATATGCACGCAGGAAAAATAAAATTTTTGAATGACCAAAAGACTATCGTACGTCAAAATTAAGGACTTGGGTTCGAATTGTGAATATATACGGTCAAGAAGAATAATGATGTAATTTTTTCTACGACTACACTTCTATTAATGTGACAAAAACTTTCCTTGAAATTTTTTGACCATCAACAAAATAGTACATGAATGAAATAGACTGAGAATGAAACAAGACTAGTCCAAACAAAAACAAAACGGACATGTTAAGATGGTCCTGAAGAAGGCGATCATTACATACTTATTTACTAGCTTATCGGTTCAGGAGACTCATAGGCTAGACCTTAGCAAAAAAACATAGTGTGAAAATTTTCAAACATATCTGGAGGTGTTGTTATTAATCCGGTTAAGGAAATAGATCGAGCTCTGAGTTTAGAGTCCGATCTTCAATTATACACTGTCACCTCATCTGACACAGGCCATGGTGTGTGATTGGAGCTCAGGCTCTGGACTTAAAGCCCGATCTGTTTTCTTAGAAAATCAGGTGTTGTTATAGCACCCCTTGTCTTATGTGGGACCAGAGGTTACACCTCCTATCTTATGCACTTACATATAGAACGGGAGGTGTGGTACTGTCGTTACAACTTACAACGTAATTGAATTGTCGTTCTTTAGGTTACTCTTGTACAAAATGTCAGATTCTCTAACCCACCCTTCAATGTGAATAATTAAGAATATATGTATATATATATAGTCCTTAAAAAAATTGGAGCTCGACTATCCTAGTGTGGCCTTCCAAACTTGTGTTTGTTCTACAAATTTATAGTACAAAAGAATGTGAAAAAAAAATATTATATTGAACTTCTTGCACTCGTGCCTTATAAAAGCGTTGCAAAGAGTAAAAGTTATAGGGAGGCTTTTATCCTAGGTAAATTTTATGGAGTCAGAGCCGGCTTATGTGGTTTTGTAGCAGCCAAAATAAAAAAAGTGGATCCCTAGATGTATGGAAAATATAGAGAAAAGAAAATGACCTTATAATCTTTAATTAGAGGATTTCGTCTGGTTTTATGTAGGCCTTTCGTCGACAAGAAAAGAAGAAGAAGATAAAACGAGCATACACGAGCTCCTCTTGGTATCATTCCTAGTTCTCTTTCTTGTGATCATAGTCAAGAAGTTCTTCCAACAACTTATCATCCAAATACTCGAATTCAAACACTTGTCTTCCACTTTCATCTCTTCGATCCTGCATTGTACTCGAAGAAGTCGAGGCGAAATGTGACGAGGCACTAGCCATGTTGTACTCTTCGGGGAAGTTAAGGATTGCCAAATGACCCCTCATGGCATATGCTGCCCTGTCATAAGCTCTAGCCGCCTCCTCAGCCGTGTTGAATGTCCCGAGCCAAACTCGGGCTCCGTGCCTGAACGAATCACGTATCTCTGCTGCGTACTTTCCCCACGGCCGCTTCCGAACCCCTCGGTACTTAATCTCTCTGGCATCGTTGTTCTCACCATCCTTTCCTCTGTTTCTACGTTCATCCATGTTTTAAGGTTTTGGAGTGATGTTTTTATTGTTATGAGGGTGTACTTATACGTTATGGGAAAGTTTAAATAGAAGATATTGGTGGCAAAAAGAAGGGACCAAGATTTTCCACGTGGGATTTCGAGTGGTGGAGATTTACTGACATGTGGATAGAACCTTCTATATATAGACCACAAGACAAAAAGTTTGTATATATTCAGTGTATTTGACTGGTCAACGTGGTGGCTTTGGACCTGTCTTTAATTACCTTTGCTTTGCTTTGATTCTTTCCTTTATGGTTTATGTGCTTTGATTGGGGAAGAAGTTGTAGTTTAAGAATACACGTGCGAATTTGGCTGTTCACGGTCTAAATTGGAGGTTATAACTACCTAGAGGCTAGACGAAGATGAAAATTCAAGTGAGTTTGAGCACCATATTACATGTTTCAACATTTCAAGTGATTCGAGAAAGTATACCATCTACATTTAAAGGGCATGGTTATCCTAATTTGTAATAAGAGAAATATTATAATCATCATGTAAGTAGAGAATGCACGAAGTAGCCAGATCATTCTTCTCGTACCAATTTTGATATCCAACCTGTTAATTAGAATAACAATCTTATCATTAAAAGATTAAACTCTAGCTACTAATTAAGCTATATTCACCAAGTAAAACATGCATTTAGGTGAGAACTTGTTTGTTCATGGTCTAAATTTACCTAGATCAAGAAAAAGATTGAAGAGGTTCAAGCATCATATTAGATATTTCAACCTTTTTAGGTCACTCAGAAAAAGTGAATTATCAGACAATCAAAGTATTTGGCTATGGTCCAAATGTAATAAGAGAACTCTACCAATTATGACATAATCACACGTTCAAATAGTATGAAATAGTCAAATCATTATTATCATCTTTTTTCATCTGGGAGCTCTAATATCCAATTTTTTAAGATAAAATTTCATCATTACAAGAGTATACTCTACCCGTGAAACTATTCTCATCAAGTCAAGTAGAATATGCATAACCTTGCCAATTTCGTCTATTACTCTCCTTAGTTTCTTTGTCATGCCCTTGAAAATGAGAGATCTTAGGGTACATGTGGTCCAATAAAATGGGAGAAATGTTAGAATAGACAAAATATAAAGCTAATAGGTGTACCAATTAAGAAAACCACAACCATATATATTTTTTATGAAATGTAGTACATGTCTAGAAATTAACAAGCTTCCAGAGAACACTCAGAATGATATATGCCAACAAATATGTCAACTCATTAATTCTGAACAACCATTCTAGTCTCTAGACAGCTAGAATTATCTATTTTTCAGACTTCTAATATTTCTCGTTCACAATATATATTATGCTGCTAGAGCAGGTTACACGACAAATGGCTAAACTATAGTAATTAAAATATGTAATTTCATAAAAATGACATTTTATTGTTCGGACAAAAGTAACATTGAAATTTTCTGGCAATAACAGAAGCCAAATTATAGTTTGTTTTGAATTTATTGTTTGACTTTTGGCTGTTTTGGAATGTAGTCTAATATTCATCAAAATTATTGGTTATTAATTTTGATTGGATGTGTCGGCATTCAATTGTGATTTTCACAGGTCCCATAATCTAATTTTGTGGATATAAATCCTTTTGAACGTAAGACTGCCAAATTGGATTGTCTGAGTAGATTACTGGTTTATTAGTTTAATTAATTGTATTTAGAAAAAAGCTAATATTGACGGATTACTGCAAAATACCAAATTGTGGACGTGGACAGGTTCTCTTTTTGGCTACTTGGCACTATTTAACCCTAACATTTGACTTTATTGTGCAATCTAAACTTTTTGTTTTATTGTTTTTTTTTTTTTAAGGGTAAGGTGGGGAGTGATTCGAACAAGTTTTGCACTAAATTAAGTCATTTAATCGATTTAGCTTCATGAGCAGGGGCATTTAAGTCATTTAATTGGTTTGGCTAATATTGCGGTCAAAGGATATGCAGGCAAAGTAGAATTGAAGGGATGCAAGCGATATGCAGGCGAAATAGAATTGAAGAGATGCAAGGTGATCATGTGAGGGAATTGCTTTTTCTGGCAACGCGAAGACTCGATGAGGAGAGCTATTTAGGGTTACCTACTGCCGTATGGAGATATCGGGGTATTCGTAACGCCATGGTGTTTGATGGGAAGGCGGCTGATATTAAATCTTTTATGGCTATGGTGAGGGAGTACGTTGATGATTATGGGGGGTTTCATGGGGGTTTCGGTGGTCATGGAAGCGGGAAAGGAGACGAAGTACTTGGAAGAAGCCAAATGCGGGTTGGATAAGAGTTAATGTGGAGGCATCGGTGAGAGGGGAAACCAGGTGGGCATAGGAGTCGTGTGCGGGGATGAAGAGGGTAAGCTGGTTGCGGCAAGTGCAACGGTGATGATGGGATGATTAACTCCACACTTTGGGGAGTTTCGAGCATTGTTGAAAGGGGTTTAAGAAGCAGTGGATAGGGGGTTCATGAAGGTTGTTTTTGAATCGGATGCATTGAATGTTGTGCACCTATTGAGTGAACCTGTACCGCAAGCTGACGAATTTCCTATTCTGGAAAGAGTCACATCCCTGAGTCAAAGGTTCAAAGCATGCCAGTTTAATGCCATTGATAGGAATGATAATTCCGTAGCTCATTTAATTGCTCATCGAGCATTGGATTGTAATTTAAATTCATGTTGGCGCTATCTCCCCCAGATTTTGTTGTGGATGCTCCTTTTGATTGTTTTGGAATGAATAGCAAAATTTGATTGCAATATATATAGGGTAATTTTCACTCTCGGTCCCCAATCTTTCACTTTATATTATTTTAATCTCTATTTTTTTTGCGCCCAACCTTTCATTTATCCTCATATTATGCCTCTAACGTCACTTTTCATCCTCAAGCTTTCAATTTCCACCGTTAACTGCTGTCAAAATGACTATTACACTATTGATTCTTTATTTCCACTATATGTCACCAATCTTTCAACTTTTCTTTTTGGGCGCGTAGAACCCAAACCTTTCATTTTTTGTCATGTTTATCCCCATTAACACTTGCCATAGCTAACATTTTAATCTTTACTGTTAATGCCTATTAAAATTATCATTATACCATTAATTATATAAATGAAAAATAAAGAACAATATAAAATAAGTAAACCTGTAACGCCCCAAAATTTAACAAGTAGTATTTCATACAGTTTTTGAGATGTTATGTGATATGTCCACATTTTTATGAAAGTATAAATATTGGGTTTAGAATTTTAAAAATCGCTCTGAGATTATGATCTTTTATATGCACCCGCAGAATTTATCTATACTATATGTAAAGCATTCAGACATTTATGGGGATTTACTTAAAATAAGTGACTAAGAAAAATAAATAAGAAGTTTAAGGGTTAAACATTAATTAAAAAATTACAAAACAAGCCCCTAGAAATTTTTATAAATAGAGGGTTAGAGGGTAGTAAATTAAAATAGGAAAAAATAAGAAAATCCCTCAAACCCTCTCACATTTTTTTAAGGAAAGAGGGGGAGGCGCCGTCTTGGCTCGTAGACTGCCACTCCATTTTCTTAGGCCGTTTAGCCCCAAGATAAAGAGAGAGGGCTGGCCACCCCCTCATTTTTTGGGGGCTGGTCTCCCCCCAATTTTTGGGGACCAGACATCTCTAATTTTTTAGTGATACTATTTTATAGAGTCTAATGTATTACATGGTGAGTGTCCATTGGACACATTGAAAGATGATGACCTCATTCCCCTCTATTGTGTCCAATGGACACCATAGAAACACTATAGAAATGCGCATAACTTTTCATGTGGAGCTCAGAATTGAGATCCTTAAAAGGCGTTAGATTCCTTATTCGACGAACTTCAATATGACATGATAAATTAGAGGTGACGTTAAGAGTAGTTTCGACGAGTATGAACGAAAATGTTTCAATATCTATGAACAGGGGTAAGTAATGGTTCAACTATAATGCAAAGCAATAGTATTATGTGCTGAATGTGATAATATGATATTTATTTGTCATGCCCTATATTAGAGAGATTGCAAAATATGATTATTTGTTGACACTATTTGAATATATTAATGCAATCTTTGATGAGATATACTTGAAAATATTGGGTATGATGTATATGATTTGACTGAGATTGTAGTATTGAGCACATTGCAATACATGCCATATCTACCCATTGTGCTTGATGTTAAACATGAGACTATGCATGTTGCATGAAAAAGATTGACTTGTGAGCCAATGGAGGTTGTGTGAGATCTATATAGTAATATCGTACTTTATTTGCTGCTTGGGTAGATATACTGCTCGAAGTGTTCCCTCATATGAGCGTTTGGGGGCTCAACAGTATAGTCGTCTGGGTAGATATACCAATTGGAGTACTGACAAGTTAGCATTTGGGGGATCGGCGGTGATAGGCCAGGCCTATTATTTTTGGATTGCAATTTGTACTAGGAGTGATTCCTCGATGATGGACTCACGTAGATCCCAGTACGTGCGCATTTGATTTGGCCTTATTGATTTTGAGCTCGTAAGGTATACTATATAAGGGTTAGGGACTGCATGCTTGGTGGTGTGATGTCAATGTCATCATTTGATTGACATTATATACATACTGATCATGCATACCATTTCTTGGTGAGTGTTAGCTCATATAGTTTTACATTTGATCTGTTAAAAAGGCAAGTGACATGGTCAGTGGCAACTCCAAGACAACTAGGCAATTGTGTATTGGGCTTTGACTGTGGTGCATGGGTTAACCACAAGGCAAACCTAAAAAAGTTATGGCTATTTTAAGTTAATAATGTATTGTTACGTTACAACAGTACAGATCGATTTTATATAAATAATTCCCGTTTGTCTTCTGCTCTTGATTTTAAATAACCTTAATATATATGAACTTCATAAGTTTAAATCTTATTATGAAATAAACTTTCTCGAATCAGATCATCTTTGGGAACGCTGTAATTATAATCAAATTTAGTACCAATATACACATATTTCAAAATTTACTTTATATATTTAAGTTTAATGAAAATAATTTGTGATCGAACATCTAGAATTTTCGGTGCACCCATGTTGTATTCCTTGGGAGAATTTTCAAATTCAATTAATCATTTATTCCATAAAATATGGAAAAATTTACAAAAAAAAAAAAATATAGTTAAGGGTGTTACAAGTCCAACTACTCTAACTCACTCCAATACAACTGGATCTATCACGATCTCGATGAATATCAAATATGTATCAAAGAAAGTTATCGAACTAAGTATCAGCGTGACGAATTAGCTGGATTTCTTAATCTACCATAGATCTCGTGGCGAGTACGGATTGGGTAGATCCACCTCAAAAAAAATTGATTAATGATTTATAAAAATTCGAACATAACTCTAATGCTCTAATTCTAATTTAATTTCTTGTCTGTCTTTGTGATTATTATCACCCATTTCTGTTATCTATCTCAATCTAATCTGTCCACTAATTATGGATCGTAAAACGGATTCTGGGGCTTTAAAAATTTGCAAAAAAAAAAAAAAAAGGAATTCTTCCATCCCCCTTTTTGTTGCTAGAAATGACATCACTTCGATAGTAAGTTCTGAAATGACATTATTATATTATAGTGGCGACTAAAGAAAGCGGGACAGATGTAGAGTAAACCGAAAGGTGTTAACAGTAATTTTAATAGGAATTAACAGTAATAATTGAAAGGTTGAGGCGGAAGGCATTAGTAGGGAAGTAACACGACAATAAATGAAAGGTTAAGGGTCCTATGCGCCTAAAAAAGGATGAGGATAAAATTGTACAAAATTTAAAAGGTTGGTGACCTATAGTGGAAATAAAGAATCCTGGGTGTAATAGTATATTAATAGGGGTTAATTGTAAAAATTGAAAGGTTGGGATGAAAAGTAAAATTGGCGACAAAATACAGCAATAAATGAAAGATTGGCGGCCTAGTAGGTCCAAAAAAAGGAGAACAAAATTGATGCAAGATTGAAATGTGGGAAATCTAGAGTGAAAATTACCCATATATATACACACACGTGTGTGTAAAAGAATGAATTCATTATCAATAAACACTTATCACGTAAAGTATAACAGTCTAATTGTCATCAACCGAATTCTAAAATAATTTAACACCGCGTCTAGCTTATATATTTTAATAATAATGCAATTAATTGGGAAATTGATGCCATTAATTGTACAGTTTAGAAAAAATAAAGAAAAAAAGAAATCACATTGATTATTTTAAAAAATGCCTTTGACATTGAAATCAAAGTTGAAAATTAAATTCCTTTCTAATTTTTTTTTCTCAAAAAAAGTTGAAAATTAAAATATTTGTGGTATATGTTTATTGTTTCTTTAGCACAACGGAAAACTAGCCTAGCATGGTAAGAAACACAAAAGTAAGGTCCCAAAAAAATGGGAAAGAAATGTCATCACACATACAGAAAGATTCAAAGATGATGTCTTCATTTTTTACTCCATCTTTTTTCATTGGTTCAATTTCACATTAAGTCCTTGTTCTTTGGCCTCTTGAATGGTAGGATGTGGAAACCCAATTTTATTTGAAGAACTCTATTATTGTGGGGCCCAACTTTATGTCTGTCCGGGTACCCGAGCACGGGGGAGGGAGCAAAACTCCTATGGTATGTGCGGAAAGAGTTCCCCATAATCTATATATACATAATACTAACCTTATCCCTTCATTTCATTACTTATTTAGTTAAAAAAAAATTTCTAATTTATATACACTTAACAATTAATTGAATAAAATTAATTTCGTTCCAGTATTATTATTTTAAATTAATTAAATAAAATTAATTTTAATCACTTTTAAATAATCAATCATATTATTTTTTCTAATTTATATGTTATTTACCTTTTATAATACTAAGGCCATTACTATT
Source organism: Nyctanthes arbor-tristis (assembly GCA_963692815.1). NCBI lineage: Eukaryota > Viridiplantae > Streptophyta > Magnoliopsida > Lamiales > Oleaceae > Nyctanthes > Nyctanthes arbor-tristis. The sequence continues at coordinate 27,005 of CAVNYN010222649.1, forward strand.
TTTGTTTTCCATCTTATTTTCACTTGCTGAATCAGGTATTGCTCATTCATTTCATCCTTCAATCTTATCCCTTCATTTCATTACTTATTTAGTTAATTTACTTTTTTCTAATATATATACACTTAACGATTAATTGAATAAAATTAATTTCGTCCCAATATTATTATTTTTCTAATTTATATGTTATTTACCTTTTATAATACTAATATCATTACTATTTTTATTTTCCAGCCTATTTTCACTTGCTAAATTAGGTATTGGTTATTTATTTCATCCTTCAATCTTACCCCTTCATTTCATTACTCATCTCGTTAATTTATTTTTTCTAATTTATATAGACTAAATAACTAATTGAATAAAATTAATTTTGTCCCAGATTATTATTTTAAATCAATTGAGTAAAATTAATTTTAATCACTTTTAAATAATAAATCTTATTATTTTTTCTAATTTATATATTATTTACCATTTTGATTTATTACTGATTTATAGATTCCATTTTTTATCTTTCATTTTTGCTTTTTATATTATTTATAGATATGTTTGTTTTAGCTGATTATTGTCACTATATTTTTCTGATTTTTAATTCCAATTACCAAATCAGAATTCATTTTATCCAAAAGTATGCGTCTCTCTTTATCCATATTTTCTTTCATTCTCATCCTATCTAAGAACTTTCCCAAATCACTCTCACTCTATATTTAAACTTTCCACTCTTTATCTTAAATAATTTTATTTTTGATCGATTTTTTTAATTTTTGGTTTCAATTTATCTCAAACAATATAGTTTCTGGATTGGTTTCAATATTCGGCAACGTTCAGAAAATCGGAACTCTCATTGAATTGGAAAATCTAATAGTTCAAGGTTATCATACCAATTTTAATTAAATAATTGAAAACAAAACTAATTTTTACAAAACTAATTTTTACTTAAAATAATGTTGAAATTCTATTCCTTTTTTAAGAGCCCTCGAAAATATAACTTTGAGTATAGAAAGGGGATCCCACCTTAGTTATTTAGTGAAAAGAATTGAAGATGTATATCTATATGAAGCTACTTGGATAAGACTTCATAATAAGGACTTAGTTTATGGGCTTTGAATTTCTAAAAAGTTTAAAATTTTAATGAATTATTATTAAAAAAAGTTTATTGTGAACCGTATTCGTCTTTATCTCATATCGTCATATTATTTTCTAGATTGATTTCAGTATTCACAAATGTTTAGGAAATCAATCCGATCGTCGAACTGGAAAAGCTAACGGTTTAAGATCATCAGACTAATTTTAGTTATATAATTAAAATGAATTAATTTTTATCTAAAATAATGTGAAAAAAGAAAAATTAGATTTTATAATTTTTTTATCTTTACTGTTTAAAATAATGTTGAAATTTTATTCCTTTTTAAGAGTCAGTGAAAATATGACTTAATTTGGGCATACAAAGAGAATCCCACGTTGGTTATATAGTGAAAAAAATTGATGATTTATGTCTATATTAAGTAATTTGGACAAGGGCTACGCACAATAGGACCTTAGTTTATGAACCTTAAGCTTCGAAAAAGTTCAAAATTTAAATGGATCATTATTGAGAAAAAATTATTGTGAACCGTATCCGTATTTATCTCACACTGTTGCATTATTTTCTGGATTAATTCTAGTATTCGCAAATATTAAAAAAATCAAACCAGTCATCAAACTGAAGAAGTGAATGGTTCAAGGTTATCGGACCGATGTTAATTAAATAATTAAAATAAATTAATTTTTATCCATAATCATGTGAAAAGGAATATTCGAGCATATAGTTTTTTGGGTTAATTTCATAAATCGTCTCTAACATTTGAGTGAAGAATCAGCTTCATCCCCAACTTTTTTTAAACAACACTTGTGTCCCCCAACCTTTGAATAAATGCTCGCAAATCATTCTTTTTGTCACTATTTACTAAATTTGGACGGTTATACCTTTTACTTTTTTAATTTTAAAACGAAACATTTAAAAATATTAAAAATAATAAAAAAATTTAAAGAAAAAAAAGGAAAACAACCCACCTCCACTAACCCATCAAATGGCTACTGGAAAAGGCTGAATCCTCCCATCTCTGGCAGTGCTTTTGCTGTCGGAAGCTACCGTTTCTGGCAGTAAAAATAGGAGGTGAACCCCCTAATTTTCCACTGGAAACAGCAGCAAAAGTGGGAGGTGAATCCCACTATTTTTTAGGCCCATCCAATGGCAAAGTTGTTCCATTTCTGGCGGCAAAAGCGTGGCTAGAAACGGCAGCAAATTGCTGCCATTTCTGACAGCATTTTGGGGGAGGAATGAATCCCCGGCAAGAAATTGGGGGATTCACCCCCCCCAATTTGGCTGCCGAACCCTTTTCGACAACCATTTGATGGGTTGATTTGGGTGGGAGTGGGTTGTTTTCCTTTTTTTTTTAAATTTTTTTATTATTTTTAAATGTTTTGTTTTTCAAATTAAAAAATCAAAGGGTATAACCATCCAAATTTAGTGAATATTGGAAAAAAACGATTTGCGTGCATTTATTTAAAGGTTGGGGACAAAAGTGTTGCTTAAAAAAAGTTAGGGATGAAATCGATTTTTAACTCAAAAGTTGGGGACAATTTGTGAAATTAACCTTAGTTTTTTTATCTTTACTATTTAAAAAAAATGTTGAAATTTTATTCATTTTTTAAAAGCGACTAAAAATGTGACTCTAGGTATAAAAGGGAATCCCACATTAATTATTTAGTGAAAAGAATTGAGAATGTATATCTATATTAAGCTACTTAGAGACTGATTATGCATAATATGGACTTAGCTTATGGGCTTTAAGCTTCTAGAAAGTTTAAAATTTTAATGGATAATTATTGAAAAACGGTTTATTTTGAACTGGTGAATCGTATCTGTCTTTATCTCACACATTCGGATTGGTTCCAGTATTTGTAAATTTTTTTCAATGTTTTCTTTGACAATTTTTTATCTTCATTAATGAAAAATATCGTATTATAAGTAGCACTTATATTATTTTTCTTTACACGCATTTAAATAATCAAATATTATAGTTTAAGAGCCATCGAAAATATGTCTTTGGGTTTAAAAGGGGAATCTCACATTAGTTATTTAATAAAAAGAAATAATGATGTGTACCCAAAGGAATGTTCAAAAACCTCGGAGATGTTTTATTATAAAACTTCTCATCCCATGTGGCTTATATAGATGCATGTCATATGATTTTGAAATACATGTTATGTGTATCAATGTATGCCACATAAGGTAGAAGGTTTTGTAACAAAACCTCTGAGAGGTTCTTAAATATTTTTATGCATACATATATTAAGCTACTTAGAAAAGAGTTCATAATAAGGTTCAGTTTATGGGCCTTGAGTTTCCAAAAAGTTAAGCTACTTAGAAAAGAGTTCATAATAAGGTTCAGTTTATGGGCCTTGAGTTTCCAAAAAGTTTAAAATTTTAACGGATCATTATTAAAAAAAAGTTTATTGTAAACCGGTGAACCGTATTAGTCATTAGCTCATACCGTCTGATTGTTTTTAGAATTGATTCCACTATTCGTAAATATTCAAAAAATTGATTCAGTCATCAAACCAGAATAGCTAACGGTTCAATATCATCGGACTGATTTTAATTAAATAATTGAAATAAATTAATTTTTACCTAAAATAATATATTATCTGATATTTTTATCCCATGCAACGCATATGTGAAATAACTAGTTACCAAAAAAATCATGTACAAATCGGTCCCAAAAGTGTACCAAATTAAGTTCCAAAATAAAAAGGTGAAAACGCAGAACTCCTATCCACATATGGGTCAGTTTATTTGCAGGAAAGTATAACAAAACCCATTACGAAATAGGGTAAATTCACCATCTTATCCTTGTAACAATTACAGTAAAATCTTGATAATTGAATATTTGATAAATTGATAACAGTACTTAGATAATAAAATTCTCTTGTCCTCGGGACACTATTCAGTATGGGGCCAAACAAAGCCCCGGGGTGGATGGTTTCCATGCCGCATTCTTTCAGACACAATGGGGCACTTTTAAAGGTCCAATTTCCTTAGCTTGTCTTAAAGTTTTAAATAATGACAGTAGTGTTAGGTGCATGAATGAAACTACTATTGTCTTAATTCCCAAAGTTAAATCCCCTGTATCTTTGCTTAATTATCGATATATCTTGTTACGTAACGTACTATATAAGATAGTGTCAAAATGTTTAGTAAAAAGGATTAAACAGGTCCTTCTTTCTTGGGTGTCTAACAATCAAAGAGCCTTTGTCCCAGGAAGGCTGATCACGGACAATGCCATTATGGCCTTTGAAGTGCTCCATTCTTTATACAAGAACAATGGTCGGAAGGGTTTTTTGGCACTCAAGTTAGATATGAGCAAGGCATACGACCGGGTGGACGACGCTCTTCCGATCTGTTCTGGAGAAAATGAGGTTTCGATTGTGGATTGTATGATGGATTGTATCACTACTACTTCCTTTACTTTCACCATTTATAGTGAGTATAGGGGAAAGGTGGTACCTACGCGGGGGCTTCATCAAGGATGTCCACTCTCTCCTTATCTCTTCATACTGTGTGCAGAGGCTTTTACCTACTTATTGATCAAGCTGAGGCGCAAGGGGAGATCTGTGGAATGAGGTGTACCAGGAAAGGGCTGAGAATCAGTCATTTGTTCTTTGCCGATGACTCAATCTTTTTTGGGAGAGCTATGAGGGCAGAGGTAGTTTCTATCCTCAATATCATAAGGACATATGAGACAGCTTTCGTGGCAACATATGAATATACAGAAGACCTCAATTACTTTCTCCCCAAATGTGGATATGGGCGTTAGGCAAGAGATTGGGGAGCTATCCGGACTAGATATTTCTAATCAGCATGACAAGTACCTCAGGTTTCCAGCCATGGTTGGCAGAAATAAAAAGCAAACGTTTGGGACTATAAAAGAGAAGGTCTGGAAGAGGATTCAAGGATGGAATAGGAACAGGTTCTCTTATGCCAGTAGGGAGATTATGCTCAAAGCAGTAGTCCAAGTGGTCCCTACATATGTAATGAGCTTATTTAAGATGCCATCAAATCTGTGTAATCAAAAATAGAAGTTTATATATACAGTTTTGGTAGGGAACGGGGGGTCAGAAAAGGAAGATGGCATGAGTCCAGTGGGATAAAATGTTTTTATCAAAGGTTGATGGAGGGATGGGATTTCGAGATCTGCAGGACTTTAATAAGACCTCTTGGCAAAACAGATATGGAGGTTGCTAAAGGAACCGAATTCGTTAGTTGCCCAGCTGCTGAAGGACAAGTATTATCTAGAGACTGACATCTTGGGGGCAAGGGACAAGCAAGGCAGCTCTTATCTCTGGAAGAGTTTACTATGGGGGAAAGAAGTTGTGGATGAAGGAATGAGATGGCGGGTTGGAGATGGACAACAAATCAATATTTGGAAAGACCTATGGGTACCAAATGGGAGGGGATGTAGGCTCTATACAAGTCCAACAAATGAACTCAGGCGAGTAAGTGATTTATTGGATGGAGAGGGAGAATGGAACTCAGAGTTGATCAGGAAAAAATTTTGGCCAGTTGATGCTACAAATATACTTGCTATACTGGTAGGACGAGGGGAAGTGGATCAAGTTATCTGGAATCATACTAAGCATGGCTCTTATACGGTAAGAAGTGGCTACCATCTTGGCCATGCAAGGGTTGGTACGGATATGGCGACCTCGGGAGAAATTGATTGGTGGAAAATTTATGGAGATCGGAAGAGCACACGTCTCGAGAATCAAACATTTTATTTGGCGCCTCTCACAAAAAGCCTTTCCATCTATGATGAATGTTGGGAGAAGGAATATAGTGGCAAATCTACTTTGCTCTTGGTGTAAGGCAATTGAGACCGATGTGCATATCTTTATGGGCTGTGACTAGGTAAAAAGGGAGCGAAAACAACTTGGATTTTGGCAAGAAGTCCCGGTGGAACTGCAACACGGTGGGGAACTTGATTTGCTAGGCTTCTTAAGCGTTATATACAAAGTTTGTGCCTAAGTTTGAGCGTATATGCGTTGCATCTTGGATGATATGGAACTCCCAGAACTCGCTCAATAACGGAGGAAAAGAGAAGTCAGTGGACTACATGCATCCAGATTTTCCTTACCGAGCATCAAAGTTCGCAAAGGTAAGCCCAGCTGATGGTGAATGGACGGGACAATAATATTGCCAAATGGGAGAGATGACCAGGGCCGTGTAGAGGGAGCAGTTCTTTGCACTGATGCTGCCATGAAAGTGAATGAGGGCATTGTGGAGCTTGGTAGAGTGGTGAAAGATCGGCATGGATCGATTGTTGGATGCTTTACCATGAAGACGTTAGGAGGGATGTCAGTCGAAGTGGCAGAGGCGCTAGCCATGAAGTAGGGGCTGATCTTTGTGGAATGACACAACTTCATTCTAGCAAGGGTGGAGTGCGATAATCTAACAGTTGTACAACAGTTGATGAAGGATGAGGCAGATGCACCTATAACCCCAATGATTAGAGATATTCGTAGAGGATTGGTCAGTAGCAAATGTTTCTTGCTACAATATCTCGAGAGATCGGAATATGATAGCCCATTGTCTTGCTGCGCATGCTGTACAATTATCTCAAGATAGGGTTTGGATTGCTAGTGTCCCTCTGTTTATTTCAGAATGTATTGGTCATGGGACGTATTGGCTTTGATTAATGAAAGTTTCCATTCAATAAAAAAAAAAATTATCTTGTCCCAATTTATGCCGATAAACTAAATTAACATTTGATAAATTAATAACTTCTTTAAAATAGTAATAATTTTGGTTGGTTCCAACAGTATTAGTTTATCAAGAGTTTACTGTAATTAAGTGTAAAAACACACTTACTAGTAATAAGGAAAAGATATGAATTGTTTTCTTGGTTATGATCCATATATATATATATTTTTTTTTTTTCCGATCTTACACTAAAAAATAAAAACAGTCACGACGAAATATTATTTTGAGTTTTCTTTACAAAATTTTTTCTCATTTTCCAAACAACATTTTTTCAGTATTTAAAAAAGTTGAAACAGTGTACAAACAATTAAAGAGGCTGTTTTAAAGGAGGAGTTTTAAACGACGTAATGATAAAAAAATGCTGGAACTGAAGAGGTGAAAGAACCAGCCCACCCGATCTTAACCTCCAGCGGCTCTCACGCTTTTTAATTTTCCCAGTTTTTTGTCAATTTTAGTTTGACAGCTTATTTCTATTTTGTCAATTTCTATTTCCAAAGACTCTCAAGCTTTCTAATTTTCCCAATCATTTGTCAATTTTATTTGTAATTTTGTCAATTCTTTTGACACGTTATTTTGCTTCATATTTTTATTTATAAGGTCAAATAAAATAAAGATCAGTTAATCCGTACAAAATATTTCTTTTACAACATACATAATTTTATTTACTTAAATAATAAATTTAAAAATGTTGATAACATGTGATTGATAGAATTAATAAATATATGACATACACGTATAATAATACAAATATATATGATGGATTTTCTAAATCTTAATTTTATGATGAATATAGTTTAATATGTATTTTTTTGACGGAAGTTTAATATGCATAAAGTAACGGTAAATATTTTTATTTTCTTTGACTTGTTTTAACCAAGTCAGAATTGACGTTAGTGGTACTATAGATTATTTTGAGAAATCACATAAGCTAGTATATCAATGATTACGTGTTTAATGGAGTAATTTACGTTATTATTAATGAAGTAATTATTATTAAATGATACGCATAGTATATTATTATTAAATTAATTAATTAAATAGGAAGTTTTTGTCAACATTTGACTGTTTTGACAGCATGTAAACCGACCACAAGTCCAAGAACAAGTAACATTAACCATTAATAAAATTATACTAAGATCAAACTCTTGCATAGGCCATTCACTTGTCACGTGATTACACATGCTTCAATCTGCATTTAACATTTTTAATCCTCCT
>CAVNYN010222653.1:0-19435 GCA_963692815.1 Nyctanthes arbor-tristis
AACTTTCAGATTGGTTCTAATATTCGCCAATATTCAAAAAATCAGACCTGTCATTGAATCAGAAGAGTTAACAATTCAAGATCATCGGACTGATTTTAGTTAAATAATTAAAAAAATTAATTTTTACCTAAAAGAATGTTAAAATTTGATTCCTTTTTTTGGGGCCATTGAAAATATGACTTTGTACATAGAAAAGGAATCCCACATTAGCTATTTAGTGCAAAGAATTGAGGATTCATACTTATTAAGCTATTTGGAGAATGATTTATAATAGGGCCATAACTTATGAGTCTTGAATTTCTAAAAAGTTTAAAATTTGAATGGATAATTATTGAAAAAATTATTATGAATCGTATCCATTTTTAGCTTACATCATCGGATTGTTTTCTTAATTGATTTCATTATTCGTAAATGTTAAGAAAATTAGATCAGTGATCGAACCAAAAAAGCTAACGGTTTACGGTCACCGGACTAATTTGAATTAAATAATTAAAATAAATTAATTTTTACCTAAAATAATATGGTAAACGAAAATTTGATTTTATAATTTTTTGATATTTACTATTTAAAAAATTGTTGAAATTTTGTCTTTTTTAAGAATAATCGAAAATATGACATCAGGCATAGAAAAAGAATCTCGTATTGGTCATTTAATAAAAAGTGTTGAGGATGTATATATATATATTAAACTATTTAAAGAAAAGTTATGTATAATAGGAACTTAGCATATGGACCTTAAGTTTCAACAAAGTTTAAAATTATAATGGATCATTATTGAGAAAAATTTATTTTGAACCATATCCGTCTTTATTGTTTTCCAGATTGATTAATGTGTTCGCAAATGTTCAGAAAGCTGGACTGGTCATCGAGGTAGAAATGCTAACAGTTTAAGGTTATCGGACCGATTTTAATTAACTAATTGACATAATTAATTTTTACCTAAGTTAATGTGGAAAAAAGACATTCGATTTTATAATTTTTTTGATCTTTACCGTTCAAAAAAATATTTAATTTCATTCTTTTTTTGAGAGCAATTGAAAATGTGACTTTGGGAATAGAAAGGAAATCTCACATTGGTTATTTAGTGTAAAGAATTGAGGATGCATGCCTATGTTAAACTACTTAGAGAAGTGTTATGCATAATAGGACCTTAGCTTATAGGCCTTTAGCTTCTAAAAAATTTAAAATTTTAATATATCATTATTAAGAAAAAGTTTATTGTGAACCGTATCTGCTTTTATCTCACACCGTTAAATTTTTTCAGGATTGATTCTAGTGTTTGTAGATGTTCAGAAAACAGGACAGGTCATCAAACTGGAAAAACTAGCCGTTCAAAGTCATCGGACTGATTTTGGTTAAATAATTGAAATAAATTATTTTTTACCTAAAATAATGTGGAAAAAGAACATTCGATTTAATAAGTTTTTGATATTTACCATTTAAAAAATATTGAAATTTTATTATTTTTTTAAGAGCCATTGAAAATGTGATTTGAGAATAAAAAAGAAATCACACATTAGTTATTTAGTGCAAAGAATTGAGGATGTATGCATATATTGAACTATTTAGATAAGTATTTCGTAAAACAAGACCTTGACTTACAGGGCTTGAGCTTCAAAGAAGTTTAAAATTTTAATAGATCGTTATTAAAAAAAATTTATTGTGAACCAGTGAATCGTATTTGTCTTTATTTTACACTGTCGGATTATTTTTCAAATTGATTATAGTATTCGAAAATTTTCTTCAATGTTTTCCCTTTTTATAGAGACCAGTTTTTATTTTTATTAATAAAAGATATCGTATTACAGGTAGCACCTATATTATTTTTCTTTACACACACGTAATCGATTAAATACTATAGTTTAAGACCATTGGATATGTGACTTTGAGAATAGAAAAGAGAATCACACACTGATTATTTAGTAAAAAAAATTGATGATATATGCCTATATTAAGATATGTGGAGAAGGGCTATGTATAATAGTGTATTATCTTATGCGTATTAAGTTTCCAAAAAGTTTAAAATTTTAATGGTTCATTATTGAAAAAAGTTTATTATTAACCGGTGAAGCGTATCCGTCTTTATTTCACACCGTTGGATTGTTGTCCGAATTAGCTTCAGTATTAGCCAATTCCCGATTTTCCAATTGACTTAGTCATGACGGTACTGTTCTTTAAACATTAATTAAATTATGTTAACATATTAAAATATTTAGTTTGGAGAAGGTGTATGTTATGAAAAATTAGACATCATTAATATTACAAAAGTTAGGGGTTGTTTGAACCTATTTATTTTTTTCTTTATAAATTCACCTACCATGATTTGACTGTTGATTTGACAACTACTCAACAATCACCATATATTTCAATCTTCCATTAAATCTCCACCACTCATTTCCACTCCTTATAAATTCCAATTATAAATTACAAGAATAAAGAATTTCAAACAAACTCTTAAAAACAAATTCAAACGGTGGTATAAATAACATGTGCATTTTGTAAAAAAAGTTGGCATTCACTCATAGACAATCTTATATAGATATTTTGAATGTTATAAATTGAAAAGATCTGAAAATTATGATATGTGTTAAACATGGCCGCCAAAAACCAAATTCTGCTATAAATGTTGCAATACATGTATTATCGTTCATTATTTACTCTAGCTATGTTTATCGGATGTAAGATATTTTCTCATGCGTTATATACTGGCAGTTTAATACAAATTTCAAAAATTTGCTTCAATATTTTTCTTATTTTTTTGTGCAGAATATTTTTTTTATCTTTATTCAGACGTGTGCTCTTCCGATCTCACCTATATTGTTTTTCTTTACACATATATAAACGATTAAATATTATAGTTTATATATTTTTTATTCAATCGTGTTTAATCTTCTTGAATTACTTATATTATTTGGTACTACCACCTCGTACAATGCACGAGTGAAATAACATGTTTATTTATAGCAATGAATAACATTCAAATCATTATAAATATGAACCATATTAAATGTAGGGTAATATATTATGATACAATTAGTCAAATTTTAGTTATTTTACGCGTGCAAAAAAAATAAATATATAAACAAGTAAACGCACATTTTTACGGAAAAATAAAAAACATGATGTCATTATTTTTCAATTAAAAAATTTTAAAATAGCAAAATAAATAATTATTATTTTTTAAGTTAACTATAATTTTTTTCTGAAGATAAACAATTATAATATTAAAAAATGAGGGGAAAAAAGAAAAGTCTATAATAAAGCACAAAAGTAGCCAATCCTTTCTATTATTTAATGAAGTTATTTAATATTGATGAATTCATAGTTAACCTTTTTTTTTTAACACAAAAAAAATCTGAAAATTGGTAAATAAAATCAGTCAAATTTTTATTATTATTCGCACACAAAAAATAAATAAAGAAATAAAGACACATTATTTTGCTAAAAGGAAAAAAATGCAATGCCATTAGTTTCTATTTAAAATAAAAATTTTCTAAATTAGCAAAATAAATCATTATATAGTTTCTTAAGTACAAGTAATTATAATTTTTAAGAAAATAAATAAATACAGAGAGAATAAAAATGATGTCCAGACATTTCGATCATCTTATAATTTTTATTGCAAGCATCTAAATATCAATTGTTTTCTTATAGAAGATTATGACGCCACAGATTAAATTTTTCATAAGGAGATATCAACTTTGATTATTGGCGAAGTAAAAAAAAAGGTAGAATAAAGAACAACATCAAGATTATATTGAGTTTCAGAGAGAGAGAGAGAGAGAGAGAGAGAGAGAGAGAGAGGGAAACTAAAAAAGTGATCACCATTGGCATCATACGAGAATCTAATTTGGGCTGTGAACACGAGAGGAGGATGAGAGCAAGGAATCTATTTGAATTGTAGATGTTAAAGGAATTGGGAGGGAGGTGATTGAGGGGAGGGGAATGTGAATATGGTGGAAGAAGCAAAATATTATGTCAAATAATAAAGTAAGGGTATTAATGTAATTTGATTTGAGAATTTTTAAGTAAATAAATGAAATTTGTTGTAACAAATTATATAGTGGTAATATAATTACCCTAAATTAAAAAAAAATTCCTTTCAAAAAATAAAAAATCTAAAAACCTAAAGGAAATGAATAAAAAATATAAAAAAAGAGGTTGCCTTGTGTGAACGGTTGCCTTGCAGCCATAAATACTCATTGGTTGAATTCCAAGGCGTGTGTGAAGATGTGCTTTGGATATGAAAAACGGTTATAAGGTACCAATTAATACTCGGTTGGTCCCAATGTTTTGCATGTAATTTTTTGTTGTTCAAGAAACGCAAACAAAAAATAAATAAATAAAATTCCAGTTTGGCCAGTAAAATTTTGCCGTCCAAAACCTAAAATAGACTATCCCACTTTAAAATACAACTTGGTTTATGATACATTTAATTAATATGCTAACTTATTTTTTACATGCATGGTTAAATGTTATTTTTAGAATCGATTATTTTTTACAGCTAGTTAAATGTTATTTTAAGTGTGTTGCACGGGTAGAAAAAATATTTGTTGTAAACATTTTTGCATATAGTTTTTGGAAAGATGAAATGTAATGAGAATTCAAATTGAAAAAATGTGTTATAATTTACATTTAACTTATTAAGTCATTACGAAACCAAAGCATTGTATTTTACACTAAATCTAAATTGGGTTAATTTCACAAAAGGTCATCAACCTTTGAGTTAAGAATTGGTTTCGTGCCCAACTTCTTTTCGCTCTCCTGGGTCCCTAACCTTCTATAAATACGCACAATATGTCTCTTTTGATACTATACTTGTCATGGAAAATGATGGTTATACCTTTTTAAATTTTATAAACAAATCATTTAAAAATATTACAAATAATAAAAAAAAAAAAAGAAAACACCCAACCCACCCCCACTCACTCTCTCTCTCAACCTGCTGCTAAAAATGACAGCAAAGTTGCTGCCATTTCCGATAACAAGAATGCTACTTGTTGGTGGGTGAATTCCCCCCATTTGCTGCCATCTACGGCAGTAAATGGAGGTGGGGGGAGAATCCTCCCATTTTTGCTACCACAAACGACAGCAAAGTTGTTGTCATTTCTGGTAGCAAAAATTGGGAGGGAAGAGAACCCTGCCAGAAATGACAGCAAAAACCGAAAATGGTAGCAACTTTGCTATCTTTTTCGATAGTAAATTGGAGAGGTAGGGGTTGGGTATTTTTTTATTTTTTTATTATTTTAAATACTTTTAAATTTTTTGTTTATAAATTAAAAAGTTAAAAGGGTATAACCATTAATTTTCATGAAAAATTGAAGGAATAATGCCAAAAGGGACCTATTGTGCGCATTTATGAAAGATTGAGGACTCAAGAGAGCTAAAAAAAAAGTTGGAGACGAAACATATTTTCAGCTCAAAGGTTAGAGACCTTTTGTAAAATGAATAAAAAACATTCAAACAACATTAAATTCATCAACACATAAGGCGGAGATGAGTGCTAAGAGGGATTAGATTTTGTTTTAGAATTGACCTTTCGGATTTGATATTTTAATTTATTAATGGAAAAGTTTAACAAAAAGAACAAGCGCCAAGTGGTTAAGGGTTGAGTGCTAAATTCAATTGTCACAAGTTCAAATCTTTTTTGAATTATTTCATAAAAGTTTTTGTTAAAAAAAAAGAGAGAACAATTATAGGAGGACTTACTAAATAAAAAAAGCGGGAAAATCAAGGTACAAAAGGTACTAAGACTTAATTCTCTTAATTAATTAATATATATATATATAGAATAGATTAAGTTAAATAGAAATTGGTCGGGAACTAAGTAATGTCGTATATGTTCATTTAGTTTCCAATAAAAAATTTGTAAATGCAAAAAAAAAAATTAACCATAAATATTTATAAAGTATAAATAATGCTGCCTCCGTCCTGCAAAAAAAAAAAAATAGTCTCATATCATTTTTTCACATAATTTAAGAAAGCCTAATTAATATTCTGAAAATAGTAGAATTTATGAACATTTTTCATAATATGCCTTTCATTTAATTGTTATTCAATTTTGTTAGTTTTTATTTATTAATATCAATACATATTAAATAGGGGCATATGAGAAAATTAAAAAAACTAACTAAATAAAGTGGACAATAATTTAGGAAAAAATAAAACTGAGACCATTTCTATGGGACGATGAGTAATAACTATTTGAAAAAAATGCATGTTATTGAAAAATCAATATATATATACGTATTGATGCAAAAAAATAATTAACAAAAGCAACTTAATTTATGACACATTATATTATGAAGATGACATTATGTAATTATGATATACGTAAATATGCCAATTTATTTAAAATATGAATCATTCAACACTATTTTTAAAACGGATTGACTATATATAGAATACAAATTAGGTCAAGAAATAATTAATTAGAGATATTTTCTTTAGTTTTCAAAGCATAAAATACAAAGATAGAAAATATTGTTTTCAAAAAATAATTCTAACTTCAAAAAAGAAATTAACCATAAATTTTGGTGGAACATAAATAATAATAAATTAAAAAAACTTTCTTTCAAAAAAAAAATGAATAAAAAAACTTTTAAAAAAAAGAGGCTGTCGTGTATGAACAACTGCCTCGCAACCATTAATACTCAGTAGTTGAATTCTAAGGCCTGTGTGAAGCTGTGCCTTGGAAATGGAAAACAGTTATAGGATACCAATTAATACTCAGTTGGTCCCAATGCTTTGCATGCAATTTTCCGTTGCTCAAGAAACACAAACCAAAACAAAAAAACAAAAAGAAAAACAAAAATTCCAGATTTGGCAAGTAAATTTCTCTCCCAAAACCTAAAATAGACTATCCCACTTTAAGATCTACAAATATGAATTGTTCAACGCTATTTTTAAAACGAATTGACTATATGTTGAATACAAATTAGGTCAAGAATTAATTTATAAAGGATATTTTCCTTAGCTTTCAAAGCGTAAAATACAAAGATAGAGCCAATGAGGTCTTAATCTATTTGGTTAGAGGGCTAAGATTGAGATATTGTGATATAGAGGTCCTAAGTTCGATACCTCTCATGTGTGGGATTGTCTATATTTTATATATAGTTTGTAGTCTCATGCATTAGGGGTATCTATTATTGATTTCTTATAGTCCTAGGGTTTGTATTCTTGATTTGTGTACGATGTATTTCAGAAGGATATATCTATATGCACTTTGCTACCATAATAATGTGAATTTTACTTCAAAAAAATACAAAGATAGAAAACATTGTTTTCATAAAATAATTCTAAATTGAAAAAAAAAATTAACCATAATAAATTTTGGTGGAACATAAGTAATAATAAATTTAAAAAAACTTTCTTTGAAAAAAAAAACTAACAGAAATGAATAAAATTATATAGAAAAAAAGAGGCTACCTTTGTGAACGCAGCCTCACAACCATTAATACTCATTAGTTGAATTCCAAGGTACGTGTGAAGATGTGCCTTCGAAATGAAAAATGGTTATAAGGTACCAATTAATACTCGGTTGGTCTTAATGTTTTGTATGCAATTTTTCGTTGCTCAAAAAACATAAATAAAGAAAAGAAAATAAAGTAAAATAAAATAAAATAAATTCCAAATTTGGCAAGTAAAATTTTTCCACTCAAAATCTTAAATAGACTATCTTTCTTTAAGATATATATATATATACATATATATATCTATTATTATATCTTAAAAGTAAGAGTGTGACAGTGGGCCCTCTTGCTGTTTTCGTACCCAAAATTTTGTCCAATTTTTTTTCTTTTGCTTCTTTTCTTTGTTGAATTGTTGAATATGCATCACGTCAACAACACATTTGGAGTAGGCCCCGCATGAATTGAAATTCGGATGAAAAGAACACAAAAGGTAGGCCATACGTGTCATGTCATGCATTTTTTTGTTTCCCATTGAGGTCTTCAATGCATTAATTGGCTGCATAGATAAACATTGCTCATTCATCTTGCCATTTTCATCTATCTCCTCCTCTGCTAACCCCCACTGCCTATCAGTGTCCCCTTCTACCTATGCAGTGAGACGACGGAATTTGACATCAAAAACACCGTCGCCTTCGCATCACATGATGCTCTCACATTCGAGTATTAAATCCTTTTATTTTCCTGCATGAACTCTCTTACGTTTCATTTGTTCAGAAGCATTAAAACCCTATAATTGATTATTCCTATTTTGTATATCTTGGCATTTTTCATATACATGTAAACCATACTGAAGAATATGCAAAAGGAAAATGTGATTGGGATTTTTGAACTGCAATGAAGATGGGTTCTTAAGTACTTTGACGGGCGGTGGAGGTGCCAGTGGTAATTCTAGCTTTGGCCTCATCTTGTTGTTAGTACACTCAGTACTTCATGTAACATCCCAAAAAAAATTCAAAAATAAATTGGTGACACGATAATTATTTTGCCAACAATTGGAACAAATATACGAATTTTTGATTTTTCTTATTCCAAAACTAAAAGTTTATTACTCAAGACAAATGCCTAAATTTAAAAATAATGCAAGATTTGCCAAACATAAAGACATTTGTCATTTTTATAATTTAGGATATAAGACATGTGCCATTTGTGTAATTAAAGAATGATGTTAGTTTTGCCAAGTTGCAAGACACTTGTCACCTTTGCAATTTGTGTATTCTATGGTTACTTAAATATAATTAAATCTAACAAGTATAAAAGGCCCTAAGCTAAGGAAGCACTTCAAGGTGCTCCAACTTCTCCACTTACCATCCAAAATTCGTCCAAAATTACCAAGGGAGGTAGAACAATATCAAAACCCCACCAAAACACCTATTTATCATTTAAAAAAACTCCTTTTCCATAAATAGGAAGATCATAACCTAAAAAGCAAGGCTTCGGAGGTATTTTTCACTTAGAATTAAAAGAATATTTGGCAAACCTTTGAGGTGAGTAACCGATACTTTGGTTCCATTTCATGTTATGTTTCTTAGGACGTGCATGGATTTTTGATGTGTTGGCGTTATATAAAGGAGTTCGAATTTGGTGCATTGTCATTATGTAAAGAAAATGGTTTGTTGCAATAGTATCATTAGTTAACACCCTACTCGTTTTGAATTGCTTTGTGGAATATGACCTTACTAGGTGGTTTTGGTCATTTTAGCTATGTGGTATTCTTCGTGGTATTATGGCCATCCTATGCGGTCTTGGCCCTCTTGAATTGATATTGAATCATGTGCGCACCACGGGTAGTAATTATCTAGTGATAGGGCCCTTTTGTGCATTCAAAGGCTTTGTGACGTTGCATGGTTTTTCTTTAAAAATGTATTTCTTAAATGAAAGGCGAATCAAAGTATTTTGTTACTCACTGAATACGTTGTACTCACTCCCATATTTTCTACCATTTTGTAGATAGTGGAAGCAAGATATTTGCCAAGCAAGCTGAGGACCGGAGTATGCTCGCGGATGAAAGTGGATTTTACATGTAAAAGAAAACACATCTTTAGAGTCATAGAGTATATTTTAGGTATAAATGTACCTAAGAACTATACTTGAGTCTAGTACCTTTTGTATCGATACGTATGTCAATGGAATAAAGAATTTTGCTTAGCTAAGTTAATAAATGATGTATTTATCTAACCTATGGTGTTCTTTGAACCTTTCTAAATAAAATCATGGAAAGTGTTTGTTTCGTAAGTCCCATCCCCACAAATTGCACAAAAGGGAAATTGAAACTCAAAACTTCCGCTCTTGAATATAAACAATAATAATATAGTAAAAGTGGGGGCATGACACTTCAACTTTTCGGTAACAAAAAAAGTACTAAATCCAATTACAAAAGTCATGAGATGAGTGTAAGAGAAAAAAAATTATTTATTTATTTTTACGTTAAATATTATGAGATTATTAAAGTATTTTGTGGTTATTTTGTTTGCTAAACTGTGATGATAGCAACGATTTGAAGATTCTGACGATTTGGAAAACTGAAGAAGAAGTAGAAGGTCAACATCCGAATTATGTGGTAATAATTTTAATTGCTAAGTTATGTGCATTTTATTAATGTAAATTTGAGAACTTTTTACGGTTTTTAATTGCTAAATAAACTATTTGCATTTTTTTCTTTTGATTCTGATGGGATCATATTCCATTGATGTTAGATGCTATGCATGTAAATAAGCATTTTTTCTTGGTTCTATTTCATTTGAGTTTACGAACAAATGTCACTAACAGCAAGCATAGAAAGCTAATATGTTCAGGAATCTTGCTACCAATCTGTCAATTTTTGGTGTTTTTTGTTCTCGTTTGTTTCGCTTCTATAACTTAATTTCATATTTAATAATTTTTCACTTTCCCATTTTGCACTGCAAGGCGAGGGCTATGTGATTAATTATGGACCAGAACTCAAGAAGATCAAAAGATTTGGGTGTGTATTCAAATGCTTTTATTAGATGTATCAAATTCCTACTCCCAATTGTAAAATCTCTGTAAATAGATTGATTTTTCATTCTTGCATGAAGTATCATTATTAAGTTTTTACTTTTCCATTATGCATGATCAAGTTGCTATTATTCTACTTATGACAATATTCGCTTTACGATTAAACGAATTACCAAGATTGTTGAATTAAGTTTGCTTATTTATTTTTAGGAAACATTCTCAATTTCGTCAATGAGGTATATCTTAACCAACCTTAACAAATCTCTAATCAGTTGTGCTTTACGAAATTTTTGTTTGCTATTTATTTTTCATTTCGGAATTAGTTATCTTCTTTTAGTTTAATTTTTAGGATGGTTTTACCGTGAAATTTGCACCTTTCATTACTTATAACATTTGGGAATCCAAACAAGTTTTTAGCTCCACATATGAATTTTTCTCTTATTTTTTCACATTAATATAATTTATCCCAAGCAATTAAACTTTTCTTTGGGAAAAGAAAAAAAGAAATGTTCAATTCCAATTTGTGTTTTACATAAGCTATCAATTAATTTTTTATTTTTTATTTCACATTAATATAATTTATCCAAACAAGTTTTTAGCTCCACATATGAATTTTTCTCTTATTTTTTCACATTAATATAATTTATCCCAAGCAATTAAACTTTTCTTTGGGAAAAGAAAAAAAGAAATGTTCAATTCCAATTTGTGTTTTACATAAGCTATCAATTAATTTTTTATTTTTTATTTCACATTAATATAATTTATCCAAACAAGTTTTTAGCTCCACATATGAATTTTTCTCTTATTTTTTCACATTAATATAATTTATCCCAAGCAATTAAACTTTTCTTTGGGAAAAGAAAAAAAGAAATGTTCAATTCCAATTTGTGTTTTACATAAGCTATCAATTAATTTTTTATTTTTTATTTCACATTAATATAATTTATCCAAACAAGTTTTTAGCTCCACATATGAATTTTTCTCTTATTTTTTCACATTAATATAATTTATCCCAAGCAATTAAACTTTTCTTTGGGAAAAGAAAAAAAGAAATGTTCAATTCCAATTTGTGTTTTACATAAGCTATCAATTAATTTTTTTATTTTAAAGTTTCCTAGAAACATAAATCAAAAGCTTTGGCATATCATTTACCTCGATTTCTATCTGGATAATTTGTATTCACATCACTACATGAATATGTTGGTTTACTTCTTTGTTTCCATAACAATGTAAGAGAATTCCTTTCTTATTAATGCCTCTTTTCTTGCAGCAAAATAGGCCATTATATTCTTAGGATGTGCTTGGTATGTTATAGAAGTTTGACCTAAAAAAGTCTACATTAATACAGAAGCTTTAGATAGTCTTGCTGGCATTGGGAAAATATCATTCGAAGAGTATGGCAATCAAAAGTTATATCTAGCTAGACAGTCAGTTTGACATTCCAAACAATGAAGAGCTTAATTGGATGAAAGAAGAGAGTACCATATTGTAAGAACATCTTGATGAAAAAAATAAAAATTAGAAAGGAAAAAAAAATCAGAACTTTGTAGTAACAACCATTAGTTTCTCTATATCTATCTCATTGGGTAGGATCTTGCATATTTTAGTTGGTTTTTGTTTTAATTTTTGTTGGTAAAAGATTTTGGGGGTGATAATGGCAGTGGTGATTGGATTGTTTTATATGTATGCTATTGAATCTGTATACTGTGTAGTGGTGATAGTGGGTGATGTTGCTGTGAATTGAGTTGCTGCAATTTAGCTAAAATTGAGGAGTAGCTATGAGTTGAGGCTTACAACAAAATGAATGGAAGGTTATAGATAAATAGCATTTGTTTCATCTCATGTTTGATGTGGAAAAAGCTTAAAAATTTGTTGTGATTTATAAAGTGTTGTAATGGTTGTACATTTTAGAACTTAATGAGTAATTATTGTTTAATAGGCTCATTTTGATTTAATGTATGCTTGCCTATATGGGTTTCGATAAAATGAATTATTTTACAGAGATTAATCTCAATAATGGATTTTACAGCTTGAGAAGCATCAGAAATGTGATAAAGAAGGCAATAGGTCGTACCCCTAGAATAGAATGAAATGTTGATGTAATATATGTGTAGATACTTCTGGTAAAAGTATAATTGAATGCCTAGTTTGTTAGTGGAAAGTGTGCTTCAGAAGTGGATTTTCCATCATTCTAAGCTATTTTCATGGACCATTGAGAGTCTTTATCTCTGTATCAATTCAATTGTTGATTAGTTATTTGCCAATAGGTGACTATCTAAGGTCGTCACAAGTGATTGAGTTGTTTGTTGTACATTGACTATAAAGTTGTATCGTTTCCAAGTCGAGCATAAGATAATTTTGTTTTCCAACTTTGTATACTATCCGCTTAGATAATGAAATTGATTTGTCAATTAAATTGAGTAGTAAAATATCAATAGAATAGGTAAATATGGAAAATGATATTTATTTGGTGTAATGAGATGTAAATGAGTTGAGATAGTGTAGGATTTGCACTACTTTTGTATAAAATGTTGCACCAAAATAGCAAAATAGGTTATATGTGCTCTTAATAATTAATATTGGTTTATATGCTCATGTATAAAGTAATTTCCTTCTAAAAACCCGCCCCAACTAAACCCAACCAGTTGCATTGGTGCCACACCCCCACTAATTTTTATAATATTTTCGAGTATCTTATTTTAATTTACAAATACTATAGCAGAAGCTTCAATATCGAAATGCAGGGACAAAATGTACAAAACAATTCAATTAACCTTATTTTATAGAGTTTCACATATAAAACTAATTATTTAAACTAATAAGTTATGAAAATTTTAATAAAACATTAAAGCTAGGTTTCTCAATAAAATGTAAAAATACAAGAAGTTGTATTAATAGATAGATTTCATTGATTACCAAAGTGCGTCTAATCATTAGAAAGCTTTTACAATGAAAAGTAAAATTCAAATAAATATAAAAATTATATCTCACTATTGTCTTATATGTTATAAGATGTAAAAACATATATATTATAGAGGTGGGCTTAAAAGTATTAAATTCATGGTAACTTCAAAGACAGGTTTACATCACATGTATAACTCTACTCTCATTCGCGAGCACGATCCAACTCCTGGCTTGCCTTGCTTGTCAAATGTGATAGCTACAATCATCTACAAAAATTGTAGTAAAGGGGGAGTGAGTACAAAGTACTCAGTGAGTAGCAAAATCATTTGATTCACCTTTAATTTGTAAGATTTATTTTCAAAAAAATCATTCAATGCACAAAGCTTTTCGATGCACAAATGAGCCCTCTCACTAGTTAAACTACTACACGTAGTACGCGCAATATTCATATCAATTCAATTATGACCATGTACAGTTAAGTAGATCCACATTTAAATTCCAGTTGACCCCAATCAGAATTCCAAATAGATTAATAGAGATACAGGGCAGATACCACACTAATTGTTGTCCATATCGGTATCATTAGATGGCTCCTAGTATGGCAACAGAGCATAGCAGACACAGAACGGATAGAACAACTAGTGATTCAAAATGCAATACATCAATCTTTCTTTTCAATGCATCAGAATCCATGTTCATTCCTTTAATCAAATACATGCTTAGCATTTCAAAATATTATCAATGTCGAAAGGAAATCAAAGTAATAGTTACTCACTTCAAATATTCTTCGAATAATTCATGTGAAAAAAATATCTTTAAAGCCTTGATATTCCCCAATTAAAGCTATTTTTCAAGATATAATCCTTTTATATATGGTAAGAGATCATTTTCAAAGGACAAATAGGGGTTTTGGTGGGTTTAGGGTTGGTTTTCTCCTTCCCTTGGAAATGTTGGACAATTTTGGGGTTTGAGAGAGAAAAGGGGATGGTTTGGGAGTTATTGGAAACTTGAGACCCCTTTAGCCCCTTTATATAATAGTTAGGATTTAGTTAGTTTTAATAACTTTTGAGTTGTGCCAATCACATCGTGACAAGTGGCGTGACGTGGCGCCGTACACTTGGCGGCAAATTGTCTAAGAAGTCCCTATACTTTTGGTAGTCTTACAATTAGGTCGTAGTACTTTGATCTATGGTATTCGAAACCTTCAACTTAATAGAGTTTACAATTCAATGGTTTTTATTTCACGTTGTACAAATCAATGACCACCTTCTTGTCTTTAGGCATTTCTCGAGTAACAATCTTTGAGTGACGTATTAATACAAATTTACGTCGTTATTCAATACCGTAACCTTATGTGGTTAGTCAATCCTCATCAATACAATGTCAGTAGTTACTTTCTAATTCCAATTCATTGTCCAAATATCAATCATGTGATCATATTCATTTGAGTAACAATCACATTGTCATATTTCAATTTTCATCATTTAATTGAATGGCAACTTGCAACTTTGCAATTCGTTACGATTACATTGTCACATTCTAATTCTTGACGTTCATTTGAGTGACAATTTTGTAACTTTACCATTGATGCATTTCAAATTTTGAATGTTTAATTAGGTAATAAGCTTGAAACCTTATAATACAATTCAAGCAATTACTTAATCATAATAATATACTTGCCTTGAAATTTTACGGGATGTTACAGTTGGGTTTTCCATTGCTCTGTATTGGGTTGGGTTGACCTTTAAGTTAAAGTTTTTAATTGAGTTGGGTCCATATTGCATTTATTAACCCTAGGTGAGAGCGCATCGATCAATATTTAAAGGTTAGAAATGAAAGCGTAAATAGATGCAAAGGTTAGGAACTTCTACTATAAGTTAACTATCAACTATTACCCAATAAATTGACCTGTACATGTGACAACAGTTACAATTTTTAATGAACTACTTCAATGAACATGACATCGATTTATCGACTTTGTTGACAAGTAACATTTTTATTTAGTTATATATCGACTTTAGTTGTTTAATGTCATAGTTGATATGTAGGAATGATTTTTTCTCTTCAAGTGGGAAGTTGATATAAATCCTACTATCCCTACATTTCATCACTACGAGGTGACATAACACTCATATGACAATGTCACATCAGCATTAATAGTTATATAGTCCTCCCACGGGCTCATTGATATGGTGTGTTTAATTATTACACAAGTTTCTTAAATTAATGTTTGTACATTTTATTTTATGCGTTCTACTAGGAAATCGAAATAAATAATTATTACAAAAGAGTATATATTTACATTCACGTTTTTATTATTATTTTTAATTATGTTGTTTATATATCAACATTGAATTTATAATTTATTAAATAACTGATAATTTTGAATTAATTCTTTCGTGTAACGCACAAGTGCAACACTAGTGTGTGTGTGTGTATATATATATATAGATTACCTACTTTATCTCCTTCACTGCCATTCAAGTCTCTCTTTACCACTAAATTCCCAATTTTCAAGTCTTTTCTCTCTCTTCTCTTGTAATTGAGTACTCCCTCCGTCCCGAGAAAATAGTCACAGTTTTCTCTTTATTTATTTCAAATTATAGTCCACTTTTATTACTAGTCTTTAAATCTTCTTCTATGTCCCTATATGTGCATTGATATCAACAAATAATAACGAATAAAGTTGAATAACAATTAAACGAATACATATATTAGAAAAAATGTCAGAAATTCTATTTTTCCAAGAATATTAATTGAACTTTCTTAATTTGTGTGAAAACTGCTATGAGACTATTTTCATGAAATGGAGGGAGTACATGTTTTCATTTCTTTCTCATCTACTTTTTATTAGCTTTCTCTTCAAAAATTACAACGACTATTTTAGATATCATGATTTTTATTTCTTTTACTCCTTTCTTTTTTTCTTTTTTTCTTTTTTTTGGTGATTAGTTTTACGTGTATTATTATTGTATGTGTTTTTCAGGAAAACTTATTTGATAATATATAAATTTTGAAACATATATGATTTTTTAGCTCTTGATGAATCTTTTAGTACCTCGTTTGGATTTTAGTTATTAATTGAAGATTATCAGTTGTATAATTTACCCTTTTTTCAATATGATTATCAATTGCATAATTGAAGATTATCAGTTGCATAATTTACTATTTTTTTATACGATGGTCTAGAAGAAAGGATCACAGATTAATTATAAAAATAAAAACAAATTTAGAATTCAACTATTATAAATCGAGGAATTACATTTCAAACAATATGAGAAAAAAATTTTACGGCTGAACCCCAGAGAAGGGGAAAAATCTCGAAGAAATCAGGGCTAGGTTTCTCATAAAACTTGCTTTCCAATAAGATGCTGTCATGTGGTGTGTGTCAAGTGAGGTATCAGTTTGTATTAGAAATCGAATTCTGTAAGAAACCAAAGTCAGTTTCTATAGCCGGACCAAGAGAAGTAAATCGTAGTTTGAAGAAATAAGCACGTTTCTACTCATTTTGCCGAACCAAAAAGAGTTTGGGGACCAGCGCGGGAAAAAGTTCCAGTCACCCCAAAGCTGACCCGTCTATAAATTTCAAAAAGCAATTAAAAACCCCCTCTTATTTTTTTAGCCAAAGCTTCCACTGTAATTCTTCCCCAAAAAATGGCTCGAAACAAGGTATTCTTCACTGCCGTTTGATGAATTTATGCTTTTAATTCTTCAATTCACTCGGCAATTACTACTCTTCAGTTGCTCTTTCTGTACTGGAATTACTCCGTGATGTTAAAATGGACGGGGACTGGTGAAAATAAGAGATTTGAGCGGGATTTTATTAGATGTCAGAATTTTTGCGATGGGCAGTCCAAATAAATCTACTAAAATCTATTGTTTAAGCGAACTTATGCGGGAGTTTAGAGCGAATGTTAATTTTTATTTCTGATAGTAGATTTCTACTCTACAGGAATGTTTAGTTTTGGTGCTTGATGTTGGTCCAACGATGCATGCAGTGCTCCCACAAGTGGAAAAAGTTTGCTCTTTATTAGTGGAAAAGAAGGTATGCTCGTTATTATTATTACTAATATATTTTTAATTTGGATTTCCTTTTGCCATCGGCATCTCTGTTCAATCATTCTGGGGTTTTTGCTTCTAGTAATATTTATTCCAATAGTCCCTTCTGTTATGCAGTTAATATTCAGCAAATACGACGAAGTAGGAGCTATTCTATTTGGAATTGAAGGTATTTCCGAGTTTGAATTAGTACGTGATGCTAGATTAGGAATAAGATTGTTTCAGAGAGATTTGTTCCAAGTCCTGTCTTGATAACTAGTCAGATTATTTCTACTGTGAAACAGTACTGTCATACTGCCTGCATTTAATTTCTCCTTATGCTTAAAATAAGCAGGCATCCCAGTTTTTAAAAATAAGCATTTTCTTGAGACATGAATGGGTGTGCTTGTGGTAGTAACAAGTACGTCAACATAGAAAGAATCCATTGAACTCCGAAAATATTTCTTACGGTTTGTTAATAAGAATTAGAGTGCAGTATAAGGGTGTGTATTGTGGAGCTATCTATCTGTTGCAAATTTCCAGTTTAACAGGTTTCTCATAAAAATTTAACTGTCACAGTTATTTCTGCTGGTGATTCGTGCTGTAGAATTTCATGCAGTTTGGATATTTCAGAATGAAAGTGATTATCTTCCATGCATCTATTTGTACAAGACAGCTAATGGATAATTGCATGGTTGGATTTCTCAGATACTAATAATGAGTTGACAAAGGAAGTGGGTGGATATGAACACGTGATGGTTTTGCAGGATATAAAAGTCGTAGATGGAGATCTTGTAGAAGTATTGCAGGAATTTCCTCGAGGAACTGTACATTGTGACTGTATCCAACATGCATAGATAATTATGAATGCTTCAACTTAGTCTCTAGTTTTCACTTTGGCCTGCCTAAATTTTTCATTCTCTTTATCTAGATCTCAGATAAAGTTTTTGCTTCTTGAAAGCTCAAATTCACATTTTAGGATCAGGATTGTGCTCTAAATTCACATTTTAGGATCAGAATGTAATCCATCCTCGCTCTTCCCCAACCCCCCCCCCCCACACACAAAATTTGGATTGGAACTCAGTTTTACACTTTTATTGTTTATGCATTTTCATCTATAGTGAGGACGGAAGAGTGTCTACTGTTATATGCTTTCAGTAATGTGAGCTTTTGTGCCTTAACTTTATTATATGATAGTTCTCGATGCTGTTGTTGTTGGAATGGATATGCTAATTAAGAAGTATGGTGCGACTAACAAAGGAAAGAAGCGCCTTTGCCTTATAACAAATGCAGCTTCTCCTACCAAAGATCCATATGAGGGAACAAAGGAGGATCAAGTCAACACCATTGCCAAGCAGATGAGTGCATATGGCATGAAAATGGACTGTATAGTTGTTAGAATAAATCAAGATTTGGATATGGATAAGAGAATTATGGAAGAGAATGATTTCCTGTTGAATGCATTTTCATATAAATCTTCCACGAAAATAGTGCATGTTGACAGTCCAACCTCATTATTAGGCGCACTGAGAACTCGGAACATATCTCCAGTGACTATATTCAGGGGTGACTTTGAAATGAGCTCCAAAATGAAGATCAAGGTGAGCCTCCAGGATATGGTGTCAACCTTATCGTGATCGCCACCTCTGAAGAAACCCCCCCCCCAAAAAAAAAACAACAGAACAAAAAAAAAAAAAAGGAACATATAAATTACTGTATAAGAGAGTGTTTGATTCTCATTATCTGTGCGAAATTTTGGAAATATAATGAGGAGAGAGGTAGAATGAGTATTGGAAATGTAAAAAGGTTTGAAATTTGTGGTTAATTGAGTAGTTGTCAAGTGAAGGGGTAAGTAGAAATTATAATTTTTAGAATTTGTGTTAATAATGAGTTAGTTTCAAACAAGCACTAAGATATCTTGACTGCTGAATTTGTGTCAATAATGAGTTAGTTTCAAACAAGTACTAAGATATCTTGACTGCTGAATTCAAGCACTAGCAAGCAGTTTAATTCATATCTCTGCTTACTCTTTCGGGAGACACAATCTA
>CAVNYN010222659.1:0-38013 GCA_963692815.1 Nyctanthes arbor-tristis
TCCTCACACGCCAATCGCATGACTGGTGTCAGATATGGACCCACCCCACAGCTAAACACGACTAAACCACTAACACCTCACCCCCGAATATCAAATCAATATATTTTCACATTCACCCCCTCATCTTTCTCAATCAACTCATCTCCAACTTTTGAAATCAACTCAAAAATCCCTAACAGTTAGGGAGTCTCCTTGTAACATCACATGTGTTATACATTATAGCACCATATGACAACATGCATGTTATATGTGTCATATAGTACTATAGTATATGACATTTGTGGTGCTATATCATTTTCAAACAGTTAAGACTTCACAATGAAGTTCATTGGCGTTGGCTTTATTAATTAGTAGTCTATGTATCACTCAGATTGAATAATTGGCTAATGATTTGTAATAAGATAAGACTGATAAATTGTCACTTTTGTACGTAGCAGTTCAACGATAAGTCAGTTTGATAGTAGTGATATTAAAATTGTTCCCAAACCAATAGTGGTTTCCTATTGAACTATACCCGCGACATGGCCAAATTAAAACCACTTGACACTGTATTGCACAATTAAGGCCTATATGATGTTGATTTTTACTAAAAGAAAAAAGAAAATTTTTACCGTTGGGTGTGCAGTTTAAACTGTTTCGCATGAAGCGGGTTTAAATATTTTAAATAGTCAACTAATTCACTTTTCTCATAAGACAAATTTCCACTATAATTCTACTTATTTGTCATAGTTTAAGTCAAAATGGTTAACCAAATTTAGGAGTACTTTTCAAATTATAATGGTTTGTTGTAAAAAAAATAAGATGTTACTATTAAATTTCTGCCGCCTTTTGTATTAACCTGAGTTTTGTGGGCCTATCCATACTCTAAAGGTTAAGTTTTTTATTCTTCTATTCCAAGAAGATGAAATTCAGATAGGGCCTTAATTTCTAAATAGAACTCAATAGTATCAAGAATAGTAAGTACATTTATGCAAAAAGTTTAGTATGTACTAAAATCCAAAGACTAAAGACCCAGGATTTGAAGTGTGAACTCCGTGATAAAGAGTGAGAGGACTAGATGTGCAATTTTTACATTCCAAATATCTTACCTGGATACAACTCCACAAGCCTAGTGTACAGTTTACCTTCCCATGGCTTTGGGGCCCAACGCGTGACGTAAACGCTCCATCCTCACGACTGGTGTAGAAAACGCCTAGGGTTTCATCTCCGCCTCCTCTCCTCTTCAGGCCTTCCAATTCCCCCCAGTTTTTCTGTACAATTTGACATTATAAAAGGACGGACAACCCAAACTTCTCTCTCTACAAAGTCCTTCACTTTATGCTGCTCCCTCCAGCACTCTTCACTCCTCCATTTTTTGTTCACTTTTCTCGATTTCTGCTGGGCCCCGTCGATTTTTTTCCTAGTGGGAAACCCAGCAAGCACCATTACTGCGGTGCCTATAATTAAGCCTTAAAGAACCAGCAACCCATAATCAAAATCCCCTTCAAATAAGGAATCCCAGATTCAGGTCTCTCAGGTTTTTCTCCTCTGTACTAATAAAGCACTAAGCGCTTGCAGGAGTTACTGGGAATTTGCTTGCTGTTGTGTCTGTAATTGAAGAGATATGGCCGAAGAGTTACATGATGGTGAGTTCTGGCTGCCGCCTCAGTTTTTAACTGATGACGACTTGCTGATGGACTTCAAGAGCAAGGGAAATGATAATTTTCCTTTTGGGTTTAGTGGAAACTCTTTCGGGTCCAACTCCGATTTGAGTTCGCCCGTCGAGTCTATCATCGGTTCTACCGAAACTGAAAGCGACGAGGATGACTACTTAACTGAAGTTACTCGGAAACTGCTGGAGTCCACTCTGCAAGACTCCAAATTCCCTTTTGAAAAACCAAAGGTAATTATATGAGTATTGATTATCATTTTCTTTTGCCGTAATTTTTTCGTTTGAGCTTTGTTTTAAATTGGGGATACGGTTTTTTTACAGGCAAGGATGGTGTCTGGTTCCCCCCAGTCGACTCTTTACGGTTTTATGGGTGCACGTGGAAGCAACTTTGGGTCAAGCCGCGGAAGCCCAAACTGCTCCTCTCTGGTTTCTTCACCTCCAAGTGGGAATAAAAATGTTGGCGCTGACTGGCATATGCTCTATGAAGCTGCAGGGGAGGTGGCTCGGGCGAGAATTATTGAAGAAACTACTGGATTTTACTCCGGAAACAGAGGCGTTTACGGTGTCCCCAATAAATTTAATCCGATTTCTGTACCAATCGACAACCCAAATCATGGTGGCGGGTTTTACCCAAATCAAGCATCCCAACTTTCTTACCGTCAATTACAAGCTGCCCAAGTAAGTTTTTGCGCTTCTATATCAAAAATCATTTATGCTTTTACGTGATCTGAGCAATAACGTTTTAAATTCGTGCAGTTTCAGCAATTGAAGCAGCAGCAGATGATGAATCAGCAGCAACAGGGGAGTGGTTTTTGGGGACAGGGGAAGCCCGGATACCCGCAAATGTTTCAAAACGTTAAAAGAAATGGCGAAGAGACGCCTCAGGGCTTGTCCATGGGTGCTTGGCCTACTTTGCAACAGTCCCAAAGGCAACCTGGAACCGGCATGAGAGCCATGTTTCTTGGTGATCCAGGCACCAAGAAAGAACGTTCCGGCACCGGAGTTTTCCTGCCCAGAAGAGTCGGCGCCCCGACAGAAACACGCAGAAAGCCAGGTAGAGGGTTCACTTACGAAACCACAGCTAATTCTTAATGTGCTTCTGACGAACTGGGTATTGAATGCTTACTGTAGCAAGGATGTTTTGGTTACTTCATTTGGCTGCTCATCACGTAGGATGCTGAACATATTGATATTCATTTATTGAGCGAGCTAATATGGATTTGTCTTGTTTGATGTACTGTTTGTTCTTTCTATAGTGTACATGAAGATATGAAGAGGTTCATAATATTTGGTACGCTAATGCAGGATGTTCGACTGTTTTGCTCCCAGATAGAGTGGTCCAGGCCTTAAATTTGAATTTGGATTCCATGGATCCCCAGCCACAGTTTAACTCCAGGGGCAGTAGTGCAAATGGAGGTTTCAATCCAGATTATGGTAAATAAACTCAGAACTTCCATTTCTTATTCCAGAAGATAATCTCCTTAGTTTTGTCTTAAGTTTGGTTCTTTGTTAATGGACAGATGCTATAAAGTGTAGAACCAGTGTTCCAACCGGGCAGCAAATGCACAACATAAGACGACAGCCGGTGATCAGCCAGGAGCTCCGGCTCCCTCAGGAGTGGACGTACTAACCAGACCGAACTGAACCGAGATTGTGTCTCGTCCAGGATGGTTACAATAATAGAAAAAAATTTGAAAAGGAATATTATTAGGTTTTATTTATATTTATGCAGGATTTAGTTATTATATATAAGATTATTAGTGGTGATAGGGATAGGGAGGCAAGAAAATGGGTTATTTTTGGGGTTAGTAATAGAGGGGAGGGGGTAAAGTAAAGAAAATAAGGAGTCATATTGAAGATTGAAGAATGCAACAAGAAACTAGCTGGGTGAGAGTTTCTATTTTGTTTCCTCCTGGAGAAATAAGAATGATTTGTACTGTAGCAGTAGGTGCTCTCTCTGCTAATTTGCCTTGGAAAAAATGGGCATGTAAGAAAGGGTTTGGAGTTTCGTTTTGGTTGAAGCTTTGTAACCCTTTTTATTTTTATTTTTTTAATTTTTCTATGTCAGTTGTAGTGCATTACAGTTTGTCTGTATCCATAGCTTAAAATAAATAAAGATTTAATTATTATATTAATATTAATTTAATTATACTTCATTTTGGTTACTGGGAACATGGGGTAAGTGGGATGGTGGATGGTCCAGTCAAAACATGGGGAGAATCGGAGGGTATTTTGCGGTTGGGAATGCACCTTGGATCACATGCGTTGGTAGCTTGGCTTTTTGACCATGTTGTGCTGTCGATTAATCTCCTTTTGTTCTTTTCTGGATTTTGTGTTTTGCTTTGCTGTGTGTTTGCTGTACCAAAGGAAGAAAACGCAAAAGCTAACTGGGTTTTCTGGTTTTATGGACTTCCTTGAAAGTGCCAAGCACGAAACAATGGCTATATTCTATGGTATCTGCTATATACTATGTTGTGGTATCTAAAAGATTGTGTGTTAATACACTACTGGGTGTGTTGGTGATGGGCTTTGCAAAATATTCAATGATGTGTTGTCACATAGTCTTTTGGACACCGTAGGAAAACCGCGAAACAATGGGATTCTTGGTTTCTTTGACATGCTGACCTGCATCATCTTCTGCAAATTTCATTAGAATCGAAATGAAAATCGACGACTTACCGCTGACTGTGAATCTCTTGTTCAAAATTCTTCAACCAGATTTAAACTTTCGAGTAAGACTTTGGGAGAAAAATTTGTCCCCTCTTTGACGTACATGAGATGCCCCAAGTTACTATTTGAGGCGAACCCATGAAATCTCTGGAGAATAGTAGCCGGAATTTTTTCCCCCAGTAGGGCTGATCAACTAGTGAAGAAAAATCTTCCTCAAAAAAAGAAAAAAAAATAATAATAATAAATAAATAAAGTGAAGAAAAATCAATTTTTTTTTCCTTATTTCAAATGCATCTTAATAGTTTCGTCAACATCACTGCTTTAAAAAAAAAAATGTTTCATAGTCTTCACGAGCCATCAATGACATATAAAAATTAAAAAATAAGTTACAAAAATAAGATCTAACCATACAAGTCAAAAAAACTTCTATCACTTTCTACGTGTTATCATTTTATTGGTTAATTTTTATAAAGAGTAAAATAAAACTAATAAAATAATGATGTGTGACAGATTATAATTTAAAAAAATAAGCTAATGAGTTGTCAAACGGTCATGTAACGGAATTAAAATTCTACCAAATGTAACAGACAATTCCTACCAAGTCCACTGCTCGTTGAAGGTCTATAATAGCATAGTCATAATTAAAAAAAAAAGAAAAAGAAAAAGGATAGTTACATTAGTGAAGTTAAAACATTGATGATAACGAGTTTAAAATTTGGTTAGTCACCTTTTAGAACCGCAGAAAATGCAATAAAAAGTAAAATTGTCATAAATTTTGCAGGAAGTAGGGTAGATTTTGTTAGAATGTACTGCACAAAGCTCACTTTTGTAACTTCTAAGTGACTAAGAAGTTATAAACCTCACGTGAATCACATAAATATTTTGATAGTGGACAAGTCTGAAGTCTCATATTTTGCCGTTGAAACCGTAAGAGGCTATAAACTCTACATGAATCACATAATTTTTCAATTCAGGACAAGTCTGGTACCTTAAAACTAGAACCATAAGATACCACCACACTTCGGAATCCCACTCTCACGGTGGCAATGCTCGTACTTGTTAATACTGGTGCTGGACGAATAACGTTGTACTTGTTAATACTGGTGCTGGACGAATAACGTTGTACCGACATCAGCGTCACCTCCATTGCCATATGTGATTGCATCTAAGAGACATGCATGGTAACTAACTCTAAGAGCAAGTTTAATATTAGGGAAAAAGTTAAGGGGAAAAAATCTATTTTCAAATAACGTGTAAGAGGAAAAACTAGGGTGAAAATATATTAAAGGATTTTGTTTATCTTTTAAAATTTTTTTACAAAATATTTTGTCATTATTTTTTTTATCATGCAATTTATATTCAATTTTTTATAAAATATTAAATTCTTTAATTTTTTTAATTTATTATATAAATTTTTTAAGGAATAAAAGCAAAATTTAGCTCCCCTTTTACCTTTTTCCCCTTTAAAATAGAGAAATTTTCTAAAGAGATAGATAATATTCCTTATAAAGGAGTCTTATCCTGATGTGATACGAATCTGACAAAAGCAGCTCCACATTGTGTGTGGCTGTTTTTGTTAGATTCATGT
The DNA here is from genome assembly GCA_963692815.1 of Nyctanthes arbor-tristis. NCBI lineage: Eukaryota > Viridiplantae > Streptophyta > Magnoliopsida > Lamiales > Oleaceae > Nyctanthes > Nyctanthes arbor-tristis. Next base: position 5,910 of record CAVNYN010222659.1, read on the forward strand.
CAAATAATAGTAAGACTCGTAAGGCTCCTTAGAGCCTTATTTAGTTTTGTAGAAGGACTCCAAAGTGGGTTCACCTCCCATAGATTATTTGAGCTTTTTTTGTTAGGGGGAGAGAGAGTTTAAAATTTGAGTTTTTCCCCCTACATTATAAGTGCTCTAATACTATCTTTTACAACCTTAGGGCAGAGCTCACAATTTTGATATGGAAACAAGCAACGTATGCGGCACCTTTCCTCCCCCTAATTTTTGACATGGACACAATTCTACAGGTAGAGTCCATGAGCCCACGTATAAGTTAATAGAGGAGAACGCGCAAAGTGTCTTAGATTAAAATTGGTACAACTCACACTTAAAACTTAACTATTAAGAAAATAACATCCAAAAGTCTATACAGACCCCACACGAATGACATAATTTTTGGATGTGAAACAAGCAATGTACGTTAGAATTGGAATACTTCATCACATAAGATAATCTTTTTAATTGAAATTAAATCAAGTAACGTTTATAATAATGAAAATCTAATAATGCTCTAAATTAGCACTCACAATATCCACTACTCATGTTCACTAGCTCATGATCTAAACAAAGTAGTAATTAGCATTAGTACCTGTTCATCATTGTTGTAATATTCTACAAATATCTTTTATTTTATTGGTTTTATTTTACATAGGGTAATTTACAGCTAGTGTCCCTAACCTTTCAAGTTTGTTGAGATTACGTCCCTAACCTTTAATTTTCATTGTGGAGGCCCTTTAATCTTTCAATAGTGTTACACTTAAGGTCCCTCTAACGTTTTCCATCTATTTCCACTGTTAAGGTCAAGATATTATCGTAAAATAATTAAAAATTAAATATTTTAATATTTTAAAAAAAAAGAAAAGGGGGAGACCCCAATACTGCCGGAAATGACAGCACAGATCGGAAGAGCTGCCATTTCCGTCCAAAAAGGGGTGGAGAGTCCCTCTTTTTCGACTCCATATTTGGCCTGAAATGGTAGCCCAAAAAAGGGAGACTCCCCCTCTTTGGAAGGAAATGGCGGCCCCCTTTTTTTGGCCTGAAATTGCAGCCAACAAAAGGGGAACCTCCCCTTCTTTGGAAGGAAATGACAGTCATCTGGGCCGCCATTTTCGGCCAAAAAAAAGGTAGAGTCCCCCATTTTGGCTGCCAAAATAGGGGACTCTCCCCCTTTTTTGGCTGCCATTTCAAGCCAAAAAATGGGGAGCCCCCCCCCATTTTTGGCCGGAAATGGCAGCCAAAATGGGGGGAGAGTCCCCCTTTTTGGCTGCTAGAAGAGGGACTCTCCCCCCTTTTTTGGCTGGAAATGGCGGCCAAGATGGCTGCCATTTCCGACCAAAAATGGCAGCCAAAATAGTGGGGAGAGTCCTCCTTTTTGGCTGTTAGAAAAGGGGGGGACTCTCCCCCTGTTTTTGGCCGGAAATTAAAGGCGTACAAAAAAATCAGGACTGGTTGAATCGGCCCGAAATTGGATCAAACCGCCAAGTCCGGTCCGGACTTTGTGGCCAAAATGACCGGTCCGGTCTTGTCCTAAACCGGTCTGGTCTTTGGTTTTCTTTTGAAAACCCGGAAACCCGGTCAAAGACCAGTTGACTTTCTTTCTTTCTTTTTTTTTTTTTAAATTGAAACCTGATTTTCACTTTTCATAATACCCAAGAGGTAAGAATGAAAACTATTTACTTTACATAGTCATTTGCATAAATAACCGTCTAATTTATAAGCCCAAATTATTTTACATTTTTACAAAACTTTCAATATGGGACAATTATTTAACTTAAACTAAATATAAAGAACCAAGACAATTATTAATTTATCTCAAAGTCCACAAAATTTCTTTTACGTAGTCACTTGCACGAAGGGTCATCTTATTTATAAGCTTCAATCATATTACTTTTTTACAAAACTTTCAATGTGGGACAATTTAAAAGTTAAAGCAATACCACTAAATTTCTTTTTCAAGTTGGAATTTTTTGGCCAAAAAACTTCTTTAAAAATCATCATTATTTTATTATTTTTTAAGCAATAGCCAAGAGCAATTGTGTTAATATATAATGTTACTAGAATTTGTACCATTGTAAGGATTTTGTTAAAGAAAATTGTTCGGATTTATAATATGTTTGTTGACTCTATTTAAGTTATATGCTATTATTTTATAAAATATATATATTTATATATACATATGGAGAATTGTGCTTATACATCTTCTCATTTATTTAATTGGTTTTCTTATTGGTAAAAAGTGTAAAATGAATTTTCTTACTTTTATTTTAAGTGGTAAGTGTTATTTATTTTTGACAATTACATCATTTTTGTAATATTTAATCCCTATAAATGTATAATAAAGTTGAAATTATCCATCTTTTACCTTTTGAAAACATCAAAATTGTATCCTTAAATTGTTAAAATTATAAAGTAGATATAATATTTATGATTTTTACATTTATTTTCCAATTTAAGATACATATTTCAAATATTTAATAATTTTAGATTTGTTAAATAAAAAAATAAGAATACAAGTAAGTCTAGTACTTCTATCTTACGGATGCATATTAATACTTTTGTTGCACATAAAGCCCTTCTGCTTGTTTGTTCTAAACTTTGTTTATATGTGTTTTTACGTTATTAAGTCTACAGAAATTTTTTTTCACAGACCCGGAAAAGTTCGAAAAAAACCGAATTCATTACTCGAGTCCGAACCGAGACTAAAACCGTTTGGGCTTGCACTTTTGAGACCGGGACCGAACCGAAGATGTTTGGTCCGGTCTTGGTCCTTCAAAAACCCAAGACCGAAACCCGTTTGCACAGCTTTGTCAGAAATGGCGCCCCAGACGGCTGCCATTTCCGGTCAAAAAAGGGGGGAGTCTCCCACCTGTGCTGCCGGAAATTGCAGCAAAGTGCTGCCATTTCCGACTGCACTGGGGGTCTCCCCCTCTCTTTTTTTTTAAATTTTAAAATATTAAAATATTAAATTTTTAGTTATTTGACGATAAGACCCCTGACCTTAACGGTGGAAATGTATGGAAAACGTTAGAGGGACCTTAAGTGTAATACTATTGAAAAGTTAAGGGCCTCTACAATGAAAATTAAAAATTGAAGACGTAATCTCAATAAACTTGAAAGATTGGAGACGCTAGCTGTAAATTTCCTTTTTACATATGAGGAGTTGAGTAAAGCAGAAGAATTGAGGCATGGGTTGCGATTAGCTGTCAATTGGTGGACGTATGATGGGATACACGTCTAGATTATTAATAATAATTATTACTAATGGAGTGCTATTTTTACATATATATATATATATATGTGTGTGTGTACAAAACTTAGATATGTGTATAAAACTTATACACATACTCTTGAATTTATACTTATTTTCTAAAGTTAATTATTTTAAAGAAGGTGAAGCGTTAAAGTAAATACCGAAGTGCGTGTATATACAAATAACATTTAACAAGAAATGATGGTATCTACAGAGGAAGGAATGACACTAGGAGAAAATCTTTTCTCCATTTTGAATGGGTATTATTTGTAGGGGCAAAATCTTGCTGAATCTAGCAAAGGTACAATCCTACTAAGCTGGCCCTTCATTTTTAGAAGAGGTATGGCCATCACCATAACACATCAAGCTTTGCTTTTGTTAATTTAGGTCACTTTTCAGTCTTCATCTCCTCCACTGTGCCTATGATCTCAATCTCATGTGCCATGCCTGGCCTGACTGAGGGCCTTTATAGTACATAGACCTGGAATTTTTAGTTCCGTGCATGTTTGGAATAGCTTATGTTATAAGCATTGATGACTCTGCTCACGTACATGATGGAAGGGTTTACCATCCATTCTTGATTACATGAGTGGGATTCGTGGATAACTGCGACAACATATTTGAAGCTCCATAGGAAATTGATTGACTGCCCTACTTTAGATGGGTTAAACAGTACTTCTGATCAATGATAATTAAGAGAAGTAGATATAAGAAATCCCTATTAATCAGTTAATCATCTCGATATATACTTATCAGTTTTCAATTGACTACGAGACAAAGGGTTCTTCTTATTGTTTCTTGGTAGGTAATCATGATAAACTCATGCATGGAACCTTTGAAATCGAGTTACCACTTATCAAATTACATTTAACCTTTTTTTTTTTTAATACAAGTGTCGGGAGAGGAAATAGGGGAGGAAATGTGTAGTTCGAACATGAGATTCTTTGCTTAGAATGTAATAACCTAGCAACTACAACACTTATTCAAATCACAATTACACCCTGATTTCTTTTCTTTTTTTTTTTCAAAAAAATGTATAAATGCTATTTATTTTATATTCTACCATGATACATTCAATTTTGTGTCAAATATTTATGTAAGTTTTAATTTAAAATAACATCGACAATAGTTTATCGAGTCCGGTTATGGAATGGGGGACCTCTTCCTTATGGAGAGGCCTCCTCCCACATGGTCCCGTCTTATCGGAGGAACAGGAGGCGGGCTCCTTGATCTCTCAATAATAAAGAGTCATGTGTGCATGTGACATCTCTCTAAAGGAGAGGTCACCTCTCTTTAGAATTTCTCATAGTTCATTAAATTGGTCTAACTTCATTAAATTATTATTACTCTGTATCACATCATATTAATAGGAAAATCAACAAATATTATCTCACAATTTCTTGTCCATGTCTCATCATTCATTTAATTTTTATTGAATATTTTATCCATTCTATTCTGACGCAGCAAATTAAAGATGCCCTTGTATCACTTGGCATCGCATTCCCTCGCGTTCATTTCCAAACCACTAAAAAAGTGTTTAATTAGACTATTAGATTATAATCTTGATTATAATTTACCATACGATATCATTTTATTGGTTTTAATTTTTTAAAAAAAGTTAAAAAGTAAAAATCAAACCATATTTGTTTATTTTTTACAAAAAACAACCAATAAAATAATGCCACATAATATATTATAATCTAACTAAATAATCTAATAGCTGCCAAACACTTTGTAAGTCTCACGTTAACCTAAAAAGAGCCTCTTACAGGATTTACGCTAGAAAATTTCACACCTGAGTGCTTAGAAATATGGAGATTCACTGTTAATTTCATTTTGCCGTAACATAAATTTTAATATAATAATAGAATAATTTAAAGCAAATAAAAAATTAAAATAAATGAAAATGTAACGAGTATGTGAAACATATATATTTTACGGGATACAGCTAGCTGGAAGATGCAGTGCTTTTCTACATGACTTGTCACTTTTCATATTTCTTCAGTAGATTGAGGAATGAATATTGATGAATTTTCTTAATTTCTTCCCTAGTTGATGGCGATGTATGTATACATGTGGGGGTGGGGTTCTATTGTAGAATAAATATACTTGACTTGAGAATTTAATTTCAAATGTATCTACCTTCTTTTGTTGCTTTGGACACTTGCATGCTTCGACCTGCAATTTTTGTTTCTTTCTTGGCCGCTCACAAACTCATTTTTGAAAAAAAAAAAAATCCAAACACCCTTACTAACTATGAAAATTCACCTGGTTGCAGTTTTAATATTGATTGGATTTCTAGCTTCTTTGTTTGTTTCTACATTGAAAGACAATTGCAGCCACACATGAAAAATGAAGGGAAATTAGCCGAATATGTTGTTTTCTTTCATATTGTTAAATAAAGTCAAACAGCATCGGCAGTGTGGACAACAACAATAGGGGCTACATATTACCGTGCATAACTGCTTGGTTCGTTGATCCTTAGTTCAGCTCTTGGCTAATCTGTCGTCAAAACATTATAGAAAAAGTTTTCCCATTATCTTTTTAATTGTAGATATTTCATCTCTCTATTTGGGACGCTGAGCTCTGATTAGTCCAAAGTGTCAACCACTCAACAAATGACGGGTGAGTATAGTTCCTTACATGTAAGCCTTGAAAGTATTCTTCTGGTCGCTTACCGACACTGAGTATAGTTCCTCCTTTTATGGCAATAGTAAGAAGGAAAACTGTGGTTATTAATGTTTATTTTGATGTAACGTTTACTTGAAGTTGTATGGGTTTAAACTAGATCTTCATAGCAATGAAAAATATCTAAATAGTATAATCAATTGGGGCCGGGACTAAATTTGAAGTTAAATTTATTTATTTCAATAATCTTTAACCTTACTGTAATATTTAAAAAAAAAAAATCTTTAACCTAACTTGATTTGTGTTTTGACAGGTTTGACATATGTGAGAGAGACATATAAACTTCATTGTTTCCATCGGATTCTACACATATTTAAGGATGAATTATTATAGCCGATTTGGCCACATCTATCGTCCCATTTGCAACATTAATAATGTACCATTTGCCAGATTGAGATTGGTTTGGACGTTACTTTGAGATGTTTTCGACAAATTTTAAATAAAAATATACGTCTAAATAGTAAAACAATAAGCTTCTCAAATTCAACGGTTGCTCAACACCTAACAAATCTGATTTTTAAGGTTATTACGACAAGTAAATTCAAAATATAATCGGGATTCCAATTGATTATTGTTTAATTTGTTTTGAGTTGGCTAAGTCAAAATATTAAACCCATTATTGAAAGATGGAATTTTGTCTGCATTTTGATACTTGGAAAAAGAATAAGAAAGAAAGCAATATTCCATTGTCTTCTATCGATTTGGTTTACGTAGTTGAAAATTTATGCCTAATTTCGACATTTGGCAGACTATTTATATCATGAATTTGAAGTTTGACGCGCTAATACTTGCTAACTCCATACTACTATTAGATGACCTAATTTTCTATAAAGTCAACATGGATTTTGTTTATAAAGGCGGGTGTTCTTACATGTATGATAATGCTTGATTTGAATGAAAAATGATGGCCCGAGTATTTTATGTAAGAGGAAGAAAGTGATAAGCACAAGAGCTGTATAATACTCAATAGAAAAAAATTAATAACTAATGTTAGTTTTGACTTATCTCAACAGCACGTTTTGAAAATTATTACTGTTTACGTGTATCTATCATTTACCCAGTGCCAGTGTTTGTTAGGCAACCAATTACAGTAGACCAGAAAGAATAAAAAACCTAACGATATATATATATATATGTATGTATGGTATACCACGCCACCAGGACATTCGAATTAGTATATATTTAATTTAATTATTAGCTAATTATACAATTGGTTGACAAATAACCCTACAGGTACCATTAATATTGGAAACTTATTGTTTCTGGTGATAGGATCTCATCCACGTTTCAAAATAAATTCAGAAAACCAGTTTTTGAAAATTTTGAACTTTTGAAGCATTATTTGCCCACTTGTGATATTTGAACAAAAAGACAAAAAATAAAATTGAGTAACTGAAACATGACAGGATATTATTTTAACACATGAAATCACTTTAGATAAATGACAATCACGTAAGACACGTGTGTATTTTATTAAACTTTTTGTCCAAGTAAGATCATTGTTCCATCTATAGTCCACAATTTTTTTGAATGTCACAAAGATTGTACAAGAGAAAATTCAAACTCTAAATATGAGGCCTAGAAAGCTCACTTTGACTTTACAAGTAATTCAAACGTATATTGCACGTTATATGATAACATAAATCTATTACATAATCATAAAAAAATATTTTAAATTGTCAATCAAATGTAGAAGAAATTTTGACACGTATATCTACAATTAACAGAGACTGAATGAGTTGATTTAGAATTTAAATTATTCAAACTATCTATCTAATAATTACTTTCTTTTTTCCGTTGTGTAAGGGATGTATTTAATTATTATTTTAAAAATACAAGAATCACAAATTTACATTGATAAATAACTTTATTTTCCCTCAAAAATAAACAAATAAATAAATTACGATATTCGATTGATCAACTGCAAATACATGGACTTCCCAGATTATTACATGTGTTTGTTGGGGCGGGGTTAAACAAGAATTTGGGCCTTAAAGAGGTCGAAGAGAGCCCAACGTGTTGGCCGGCCCGAAATCTTTATGGGGAAATTAGATCAACTCCACTAAATGCAGCTTTTTTTTAGAGTTTTCGTCTTCTTTGGTTACTTTGTTTGCTCTTCCTTTTTCTACCTAGTAGGGTTTCTAATGTAGCGGCGAATATGAGCATTTTGGGAAAGAGAGGATTCCTCAAATTACTTTAATGTTTAAAGTATAGATTTTTTTTTCCATCTTTTCTGGATATATATGTTCAATTAAAGAATGTCATGTCCAACTTTTCTGCATGATTTCCATTCTTCTAGCTAAATTATTAGGAGATACAAAAATTAAGAGAGATAATACCATTCTTATATTTAAATATTTTGAGAGGGTTAACAATCGGCAATTAATTTACATATTTCAAACTTCAAATCGTTAGCAATGGGACTACTCCAATAGAATCACTTTGATGCTCAAGGCTGCGGCTAGTCTCTGAAGATTTTTTTTGCCCCCTCGAAGGCTGTTAATGAGTAGGCAAGCCTAAGTATTTTGCCCAGTATTGACCTACTTGGTTGACTTTTAACTGTGGATAACTGATAGACAAAGAAATACGGTGACGCGTAAGAGAAACAAAAACATGAAATCAGCCATTCCATTTTGGACGTAATGAGATATTATTAGGCTTAGCAGTGAGTTCGATGAAGTTGATCTTGCAACCAAAGAAGATGACACAATTATGTCACCCAATTAAAATAAAAAAACTCATGTTTGGCTAAAGTAACTATCTGACTATATGTAAATGTAATTGAAAATTTTAGCAACTATGACATAAATCACATGTGTTGACAATTATGCCGATCTAGTGAGATCAGCACGGTCAAGGTACCGACCTGAAGAATCCCGAACTCCATAACTTGACGTAAATCAAAAGTCTGAGTCTCACCGTGGAATTGGTATAAAGGACGCATGGATACTGCATGCCACATGGGACAAATATGTGGATAGCATGCCCCGAAATGCTTCACTTGGAAAAATTTCTATATAAACCTTCTTCACGATAGTGGAAAGGGGAGGTTTTTTGGGTTTTGTCCTTCTTTCTCGATTTTTCTAGCTTTTCAAGATTGATAGTGAAGGGTTTCATTTGTCTTCGACGATCCGGTTTTATAAGCCCCAAAAAAAAAAAATGACTGTAATTGTAAGAGAGGAACATTTATTGTTGATGTTGTGTTAAATCTAGCCTAATTTGATTATCAACTATTTGGCTCTAGAAGGAGAGCTTGAACCTCTGACCTTGTGGTTAACAGCCATATACTTCTACCAATGAGCAAGAATCAGTCTGTTACGGCCAAGTCACTTTCACAAACAATGAGAGACGAAGAACAACGGCTATCCCAGTTCCAATACCAAAGTGATTCAACTGGTACTGGATGAGATCCTCTAAACCATGCAATGCTTGCAGAATTAACTGGACCAAATACAGTAATGTCGAACCCAATAGCGCATCCCGGTAGACCCCAAAGAAGTACAATCGGCACAACAAGAACCAAACATAGAAGTCGGGAAGAAGACAGGGGCGAATACCCAGAAGGCATGCCAGAGTCACGTTGGTGAAAGCCCACACCCATCCAACCAAGGAAAAGTCACGTTCAACGGCAGGAATGCCAACCTCCGTTCCAAGGCACAGAGGTCTTCTACCTTAAGGTCGAACACCAAACAACAACCACGTGCGCCAGCCGCTAAGAGTATGCGCTTTGAAAATGGGGGATCACCAATATCGACATCCCATGTTCCAGGACCGATAAACCCATTGAAACGTGCGAAGATACCGATCTCGGAAATTAGGCGTAAGCTCGCCAAGCTGGAAAGAAAATACACTAGCTCACCTCAAGGCAAGTATGCTGAACAAAAGCTATCCCCCTTCATTATGGCCATTCTGCAGTCTCCTCTGGCGAAGTTTATTGCCACACATGCTACCCTATAATGGAGAGATCGGATCCGAGCTCGCACATGGACAAATATATATCATAGATGGAACTCCAAAGAGTTGGAGAAGTAGCTCTATGTCGAGCATTTCCCACTACTCTGGGAGACATCCCTGCCAAATAGTTGAGAGAACTTCCGAGATGGGAGGAACTTTAGTCACTGTTTTTGTCTCAGTTTATGGGAGCAAAGATCAGAACAACCCCTAATGAAAAGTTAGTGACAGAGAAGCAAGGAACAAATGAGACGTTGAAATCTTACCTAGATCGGTTTAATAAACAAGTGTTGGAAACAGAGAAGGTCACGGATGACACACTACTTATGGCCGTCTATTCGGATTAAGGCATGAAAGTCATCTCGCGTGGTCTATGCATGAGGTCAGACCCAAACCCAAGAGCTACCAAGAGTTTCTCAAAAGAGCTGAAAGGTACATTAGTGCTTAAGAGGCCTCTAGGAGACTGGGCAACATAAAAGAGACTCCAGAAGTTAATGCAGGAAAAGAGAGGAATCTTCCCACAAGTTTGTCAAGACCTTCAGGAGATTCAGGGAGGAGGAGAGATTCCAAACATTCAGACAAGAACACACAGACGCCTAATACACGACAAGCTTTCACAGTTCTAACTGTTTCTCCCAAAGAGGTCTATACTCAGATAGCTCAGGATAATATTTTGACCGAGCCAAAGCCCATGTGGATCCAGCCTTCCCAATTAAAGCAGAACAAATACTGCATTATCAATTGTCTATGAGGCACCAAACTAATGAGTGTGGAGATTTGAAGAGAGAGATTGAGCGATTTATTGGGAAAGGCTACTTGCAAAAGTTTATAGCCCCCATGACAGCGATAATAAGGAACGTTCCCCAATGGTAACTAAACCAACACCAACAATCACTCCAAATCGAAGGGAAATGGCAGCTATTCACACGCTGATAAACACAATGGCAACACGTCGCAGTCACGTAGGAGAGGTCGTCAGCTGGTGAGATAAACAACAAACAACTAGCAAGCCTGTGATGTCTCTCAAGCCACTAAAGATTATTTTTCTTTCTCAGAAGAGGATGCGAGGGGAGTGTTACAACCCCACGATGACCCACTACTATTAATATTGAACATTGATGGTTATGAGGTTCATAGGACACTGGTTGACACTGGCAGCCTTACTAACATTCTTTAAGTTGATGCATTCACACAGATAGGACTCCAGCTAAGTCAGCCCAGTCCTTCCACAACCAATATTCAAGGATTCACAGGAGATTCCGCACAGCTGTTGGGGCAAATCCCATTGGTCGTAGAAATGAGGGGTTTCCCAAAAGTTCGATGGTTCCAAGTAGATTTCATGGTGGTCAATGTAAGATCCAGTTACAATGCTATTCTTGGCCGACCTATACTTCAGAAAACCAAAGCTGCGGTTTCAATTACCACCTCTGTCTCAAGTTTCCCACTCCCTTCGGACCTGCTTCTGTTAATGGGGATCAACCCGTGGCGAGAAAATGTGACCTTGGAATCAAGCCTGCACAAGTCAACACCATGTCAAATCGAAAAGAAGATACGGTTGAGCTAGACCAGAGGCAGGAGATTAAAAGAAAAGCTTTGGACATGGAAGCCGAACTGGAAACTGTTGAAATTTCTGAAAACCGACCTGAACTAGAAATTTGCATTGGGCGAAAGCTGGGTTAACCCATGCTGGAGTAGTTAATTGCCTTTCTGAAGGTGAATTTGTATGTGTTCGCCAAGACTCATTCAAATGTAGCTTGCCACCACCTTAATGTTAATCCTGGAACCCGGCCTGTTAGACAAAAGAGAAGATGGTTGGGACCAGAGAGATCGGATGCGTTAGCCAGAGAGATCGCCAAGTTGTTGAGCAATAGATTTATAAGAGAAGCATTGTACCCTGAGTGGTTGGTGAATTTTGTCTTGATGCTAAAGCTGAATGGGACTTAGCTTCTGTGCATCGATTCTATCGACCTCAATAAAGCATGTCCCAAAGACAGCTTTCAACTTCCCCACATTGACCAAATGGTGGATCTCCACAGCCTGCCACGAGTTGATGACATTTATGGATGCGTATTTAGGGTATAACCACGAGTTGATGACATCTTCTGGTTATTGATGACCTCAATAACCAGAAGATGAAGAACACAAGTCATTCTTCACTGATAGAGGGTCATATTGCTATAAAATAATGTCGTTTAGCTTGAAAAACGCTGGTATGACCTACCAGCGACTGGTTAACACGATGTTTCATAGGTTGACTCGGAAAACCATAGAGGTATATATGTAGATGACATGCTAGTTAAAAGTCTAAGAGCTTCATACCATCTCGCCTATCTAGAGGATACATTCTACATTTTTTGAACCTATAAGATAAGGCTGAACCATAAAAGGTGTGTGTTCCCAGAGGGGAATTGAAGCATACCCAGACAAAATTAAGCCAGCCCTTGACATGCGAGCTTCTACGTCCGTTAAGGAAATGTAAAGTCTAACGGGGTGGCTCACTGCACTCAATAGGTTCATATCGCGGGCAACAGGTAAATGGAGACTGTTCTTCGAGGTCATAAAGAAAGCTCAGAAATTTGAATAGACTCTTGAATGCGATGAAGTCTTTGAAGCTATAAAGAAACACCTGGCTCCTCCGCTAGTGCTGTCGAAACCTACGTATAGAGAACTTCTGTAATTGTATTTGGCTGTGTCAGCCGCAGCTTTGAGCACAGTATTGAGTAGACGCTACGCTAGAGTCTAGTACCCAACTTATTATGTTAGCCAGGCTATCCACGATACAGTGCTCAGGTATTCACCAATGGAAAAGCTAGCCTTCGCTTTGCTTATCTCTTCTCAAAAATTAAGGCCGTACTTCTTGGAGCACCCGATCTAGGTGCTCACTAGTTACTCGCTAAAGCAAATACTGCATCGCCCCAAGCTGATAGGACGACTGGGCCACTGAGTTGGAGCAGTACGAATTAAGGTTCTACCCCCCAGCAAGCCACAAAAGGACAAGTCTTAGTGGATTTCGTGGCAAAATTTACTCTCTTGATAGAGGAAGATAAAACAGATAATCGCTCCTAGAGATTGTTCATGGACGGATCATCAATGGAGAGCCGTGTTGGCGCCATTATTGTGTTAATCAGTCCGAATCAATAGTATCATTACCAAGCTTTGCAGTTTAACTTCACAGCAACTAATAATGAAGCAAAATATGAAGTGGCACGGGCGATCGGGGTAAAATTCTTGGACGTCATGAGCTATTCCCAACTTGTGGTGAATCAGATACGGGGCCTCTATGAGACAAAGAAAGAAACCATGACTGAGTACCATCAGCTAACACTTTACTCAGGTAGAAGTCATGAGAATAAGACGATCTGAGAACGCTCAAGCCGACTCACTAGCCAGGTTGGTGACCAGCGAAGGAGCTGGAAAAACTCAAGTGCGTACCCATAGCTCGCCTGAATCACTCCTCTCTACATGATAAAATAGTGGGAAAAGTGCGATTGTCTCCTCCAAATGACTGGATGAATTCCATCACCCAGTATTTAGAGGGGACACCCACCCAACAGATCCGTAGGAAGTAAAAAAATTGAGGATCAGGGCAGCACGGTTCACAATTATCCAGGGTACATTATACAAGAAAGGATTTACCGTCCCATTATTAAAATGCCTGACCTCCGAAGAGGCTGGACAAGCGCTAAGAGAAGTCCATCAAAGAGTATGTGGAAATCACACCGGGGGGCAAGCACTAGCATAGAAATTAATTAGAGAAGGATATTACTGGCCTACCCTTAAGCGAGACGCGATCAAGTTCGCCCAGGCTTGTAATAGATGCCAAAGAAATAAGCCTCTGCTCAGAAGCCCGCCCACGGATCTGACGTCAGTACTAAGTCCTTAGTCGTTCTCTAAATAGGGAGTCGACCTGATTGGACTGTTATCCACAGCAAAAAGGAGAGTATGCTTTGCGATTTGTAGCTGTAAATTACTTTCTGAAATGGGCAGAAGCTGAACCATTGGCAAAACTTACAGAAAAGAAAACAATAGACTTCATATGGAAATCTCTTATCTGCCGATTTGGAATTCCTCATTCCATCTTCAGCGACAACGGAAGGCAGTTCGACAACGAACACCTTAAAACTTTTTGTGAAAAATACAAAATAGAAAAGCATTTCTCCAACCCAGATCATCCCTAATCAAACGGTTAGGTCGAGTCCGTTAAGAAAGTCATCAAGCATACTTTTAAAACAAAGTTGAAAGGACTGAAAGAGAGATAGGCTAAAGAGCTACCCGCGGTATTGTGTTCTTACGGAACTACGGTCACTGGAGAAAACCCTTTTAGTTTAAAAACCCTTTTAGTTTAACCTTTGGAATACAAGTAGTTATTCCAATAGAGATAGAATTCCTAACTTTCAGGTTGAAAAAGCTCCAAGAAGAGATCAATTCCTTTTTGAAACGAGCGGAGCTCGACTTCTCGAAGAAAAAAGGGAAACATATGCCCTAAGGAATGCGGCATACAAGCAGAGGAGTGCTTGGTACTACAACTCCATAGTAACGATCATAACGTTCGATTTGAGCTATTTAATCTTGAGAAAGACCTTCCAGGGAACAAAAGAGTTGAACGCTGGGACACTAGGACCTATCTGGAAGGTCTCTACAAGGTATCAGGAATATTGGCTAATGGCGCTTGTTTACTAGAAACGTTGGAAGTGGATCCTCTACCTCATCCTTGGAACATGAACATTTGAAGAAATACTTCCAGTGATTGCAGGATATCGAGTGTTTTTACATTAAGACCTTCACAAGTATATCCCATGGAGTTCAACAGAAATAAATTTTTGCATTACCCCGAGCCTAGATACCTTTTGCACATAATTGTCGTTTGAAGGTCTGTTGTGTAAATAGAAATTTGTTTTAATGAAAATTCCCTAAAACTATTTTCTGCAAATGGAAATTTGTCTCAATAAAAAATTTCTAAATCTTTGTGAAGGAAACAAGTAAAGAGCCCCCAAGCTCGACCTCGCTGAATTTAAAGATGAGTTCATTCCAGATAGAACAGCTCAAAATCGGATAGTTATTAAACAACAGCACAACAACGATCACAAATGAAGTACGCAAGTTTAGAAAACGTTTCATTAATGCAAAATAAAGAACACATTATTAAGTAACGAGCCGACCCAAAAGAACATATGCCAAGATAAAGAGCCAGCCCTGCTTACAAAATGGGTCAGGATTTACAAGATCCCTACTAAAAAAAAAAAAGTCATCGGGTTCTCCTCGGCGGCTTCTGTAGCAGAAATTCCATCGGCCGAAGCATCTTCTAGTCCCTGAGACTTCTTATACTCGGTAAGTTCTTTGTATAAAATGTCAATAGGCTTTTCTTGATTCTTTAAGGATAGGCTGCTAATGATATCATTATACGTGATCATATATGTATAGTTGAGGTCGGTACAGTAGTCAGCGGAGCCTTTAAAATCCTCAACCACCGAGGTACACTCTTCTTCCACCTTTTTGGTCAGCTCGGCGGCATGGCACTTCTCTAGACCCTCTTGAGCTGACCTTTCCTTGCTTATGGAGCTTTCTAGTTCAAGCGACTTGGCCATCAACCTTTTGATTTTGCTCTCAGCCCTAACTCGCTTGCTGACTTCATGCTTTAGGGAAAAGTTGAACTGGAAAAGCTTTTCCTTGAGTTGATCTATCTCCTCCCCCTTCTCCTTGGCTAGCAGAAGCGATTTTTGGTGATAATTGAGTGAACGCTGTAAGTACACAAGTTCAGCAGCCACGGTGTCCTCCAAGGATATGTTGCTAGCCATGGACTCTCCCTTGCAATCCCAGCCCTTCCCAGAACCTCCATGGCCCATTAGACCGAGCATGGCAGGTTCTTTGAAGTGGAAGGTGTAGGAGACGACGCTCTTCCGATCTCCAAGGAGCATTCTGGGTATTGATCCTTTATTTTCTCAGCAGTTTGGGACCTAGTAGGATTGGAGACCCAGCTAGTTTGGCTCAAAGGGAGGAGCTGACTGGGATTCGGGATATATGAGAGGAGGATCCTGGGATGACTTTTGTATGTCGCTATTACCCGACCTGTTACCCTCTGAACGATGAATTGGTAAAGTGGTCCATTAGCACTGGCCAGAACTCTCGCTAGATCGATTCTCCTCAGGTCGTCTCTTGTTCGATTTCTCTGGCAGTGGAGCTCCAGATTTTTCCAAGGCCGCTACTTTCTGAGTTGCTACCCTCCGAGCAATCCTCATCTGTTCTTTGGACGGCATCCATCTGGGCTTGACTGAAATCTTTCAGATCGGAAAAGCGGCATCGTACAAAAAGAGTGTAAAAAAAAAAGGAAGAAGAAGAAGTGACCCAGATCTTACGTCGCGGTACAGCATGGAGTACCTCACCAGACGGTACAGCCACAAGCCCTGCCTAAAGAAGATGCTTTTCTATTAATAAAAACTTCGACGAACTATGAATTTCGCCCGGACAAGCTATAGTGGAGACATGCTTCAAATACTACTTGGAGACCTCCGGATTAAGAATTTCTGCCATCAAAGAAAAGCGATAAGTATTAGAGAAGCAATATGTTCGAGCTTAAAAAAAAAAAAAAAAAAGATAAGCACTTGCTGTACTTAGGGCTATAAAAAACGAGAACCCTGTCCTCTCTATCCTGGATCAGTGGTGTCATGCCCCCGTTAATTTTACAATATTTCTGAATATCTTGTATTAATTTACAAGTACTATAGTGGAAGCTTCAATTCAAGTAACAGGAACATGATGTACAAAATAATTCAATTGATCTTATCTTATAAGTTTAACATATAAAGCTAATTATATAAGCTAACAAATTGTTAAACTTTTAAGAAAACAATAAAGCTAGGTTTTTCAATAAAATATAAAAAATACAAGAAGTTGTATTAATAGATATATTTCACTGATTACCAAGGTGCGCCAAATCATTAGAAAACTTTTACAGTGAAAAGTAGAATTCAAAATCAATATGAAGATTATATCTTCATATTGTTTTCTAAGTTATAAGATGTAAAAACATACATATTATCGAGGTGGGCATAAAAAGTATTAAGTTCATAGTAGTTTCAAAGACAGGTTTCCATTACATGCAAACACTCAACTCCCGTTCGCGAGCATGCCCCAACTCATGGCTTGCCTTACATTTCAAATGGCATATCTTCGATCATCTACAAAAATTGTAGAAATAGGGAGTGAGTACGAAGTACTTAGTGAGTAACAAAACTCTTTGATTTGCCTTTTATTTAAAATATTATTTTCAAGAAAACCATTGCATGTACAAAGCTTTTCAATGCACAAGAGAGCCCTATCACCAGTTAAACTACTACCCGTGGTGCGTGCAAGAATCATATCAATTCAATCATGACCATATACAATTAAGTGGATCCACAATTAACCCCGGTTGACCCTGACCTAAGTTCCAATTCGAAGCAAACACCACACTAATCTTCCCTATCCTGGGATCGTTGAATAGGTCATAGTGTGGGAAACAATTTAAAGCAATTCAATACAGGACAGGTAGAACAACTAGTTATTCAAATGCAATCAATCAATCTTTCTTTTCAATGCATCAAGATCCATGCTCATTTCATGGAAATCGTTAATCAAAATACGTGGATATCTTATCAAAGTTTCATGAATGTAGAAAGGGAATTAATATCACACCTCATTGCTTGTCGATTTTTCTTATGAAGTGGATTGCTTTTTATGGATTAACACCTTAGATGATAATTCATGTTTACAACGTGGAACGAGACAAACTCACTAATTGGCTAATTTCCACATAGTGTTAAGTTCCAAAGTAACTTTATAACCAAATTTATCACGTTATTAAAATCAAATCTAAACTTTTATGAACCTCTTTTCTTTCTTATCATATGATTAGCATAGAAAATAAAATCAGATATCTATCTTTTACTCTTGTTTACTACACAACTATATCAAAATTGGCATAAAAAGGACAAATGATATTACTAAACCTACTTTACTATTAACTTGCCGATTTATGTGATTGGAAGGCCTTTACATGGAAAATAGGCTCCCAATTCATACAAAAGTCATTCTTTATAGTACATACTAAGTTTATTCTACTATCAAATTGCCATATTAGGTGAAAAACATAGGTTTATCTACCATAAACTTGTCGTGATAAAGGTGGACGTGAGTGTAGGCACAGTATACATTAAGCTCGTAGGTGGCACCCAAGTACATAAGAAATTGTGGGGCATCTTCATAGTATCCTGACAACTCCGTCTCTATTACTTGTGATATCCGACTCTCGCTTGAGTTTTCGTTCCATGTTTTGGCTTGCCTTTCAAATACTTTGCGGATGAATATCTACAAAAATTAATTAAACATTGAATGAGTACTAGGTACCCGTGAGTAACATAATGTATCGGTTTGCCACAAGATTTTAAGAAAAACCATTTTTCATTACAAATTCAATAAGTAAAAGATACACAAACCTTTTCAAATGCATAATAGGGCCCAACCACTCGAATCACCAACCATCCGTAGTGCGCAATAATATCACTCAAATGCCAAATCGCTCATGGCAATACAATGATACGTGGATCTACAATAACTCCGGTTGGCCCTTACCGAAGCTTCAGAGAGCATTATCAATCAAAGCAGACACCATACTAATCATTCTTATCCCGGGGTCATAGAATAAGTCATAGCATGGGAACAATTCAAAGTCATTCATTACAGAATGGGTAGAGCAAGACTAGTGAAACGTATGCAAGAAAACATTCCATTTCTTATCATCATAAGACATCAAATAATCATTTTTTTCACAAAGAGATGGCATGCCAATGGAAACCAAGCCATTAGTTACTCACCTTGTTCTTGTCCCCTTTTAAAGATTAGTGGATACCTATATGTAGCAAAAATACCTTCAAATCTTTGGGTATTCCTAACTAAAGTAGCTCTCCAAGTAAGACTTTGTATCTATATAAAGTAGGCGTTGTTTGGAAGGCAAAGAAGGTGTTTTAGAAGGCTTCTTAAGGGTGTTCTAAGCCTTTCTTTATTTATGCACGAATTTTCCCAATTACTTTCTAAGAATCCTTGGATTCTACCAATAAAAGAGTCTCCAATTGTCTCTAAGTCATTAACGCCTAGCCAATAAAAATAGGTCCAATTGGAAGTTCATGGGAAATTTTTGTTAGCAAGGATGCCAAGTGTTCTCTCATTTTATTCATGTGAGCAATTCCAATGGTCCAAGTGTCCTCTAGATTTTTCTATTTATCACTTAATGAGCCCTTCAAATTAATACATTCTATAGTTAGGTCCTTAGCTTTTCAACTATATCACTATAGTATTGTATTTGTTATTTAAGCCTTCTTTGGCCTCAAACTCGTTACCCGATTTGTCTTTGTTTTTCTTTTAGTAATATTACTAACCAATGAATATAGTTGATACAAATCCAAGAAACCGTTTCATCCTTATTAAAGCCTACAAGAATGTTTTCAATTTCCTATCAAATGTCACGACTAATTAGCTGATTACAAAGATGTTTTCAAATTATTATAACATGTTTCGTAAAATTACTTAGCTAATCCTTATAGTAAATCATTATTCGAGGTTTAAGTCAAAATAAAATTTTTCAAATTTTCACAGAGTGTTACAATATATCCCCCTTAAAAGAATTTCGTCCTCGAAATTCAACAATTACCTGTAAACAGTTCAAGGTACTATTTCCTTATTTCGTCTTCTCGTTCCCACGTTTCTTCTTCTAAAATTTCACTTTTTCATAGCACGCAGATGAGGGGTACTTCTTTGTTGCGTAATCTTTTTGTTTCTTGCATTAATATCTTCACGGGCCGTTCCTCTAAGGTTAAGTCAGGTTGTATATCAGAAGTACATGAGAAGGGTCCAGTACATATTTTCTTAATGTTGAGATATGAAATACAAAATGTATCCGACTCATTCTTTTAGGTAAATTCAATTTATACGCCACTTCTCCAATTTTTCTTATTATCTCAAATGGCCTAGTATAGCGAGGAGTCAATTTGTCTCGTTTTCCAAAGCGGAAGAGTTGCTTTATTGGGGGAGATTTTGACAAATACCTTATCCCCTATCTCAAATTCTAACAGTCGTCGCCTTTGATCCGCAAAACTCTTCTGACGATCTTGAGCGGCTTTAAGCTTTTCTTTAATTTTCTCTACTACTTTGATCACCTATTCCATCATTTCTGAATTGGTTTTTTTTTTCTTTCTCCTACTTCATTCCAATACAACGGTGATCGGTATTTCCTCCCATATAATGCTTCGTGCGGTGCCATTTGAATAGAGGAATGGTAGCTATTATTATACGAAAATTCCACCAGTGGTAGGTAATGATCCCATTTTTGTGGATATTCCAACGCACACCCTCGAAGCATATCTTCAAGGGTTTGGATAGTATGCTCAGATTGTCCATCGGTTTAGGGATGGAAGGCAGTACTAAAATTCAATCGTGTCTCCAAAGTTTGGTGAACTTCTTTCCCAAATCGAAATAAAAATCGCGGGTCTCGATCAGAAGTAATAGAAACTGGAACACATGTAATCTTACAATTTCCCGAATGTATATCTCAGCAAGCTGCTCCATTTTAAAGGTCATCTTAATGGGAATAAAGTGTGTTGACTTTGTTAGACGATCTACGATTACCCATATAATATCATATCCTTTGAGTACCTTTGATAGACCACTAACAAAATCCATTGTTATTTTTTCCTATTTCTATTTGGGAATTTCCAATGGTTGCAATGTTCCAGCAGGTTCTTGATGTCCTGCTTTGACTTGTTGACATGTGAGGCATTTAGCTACAAACTCTACAATATGTCGTTTCATGTTGGGCCACCAATATAGTTTCTTTATGTCGCGATCTTTTTAGTAGAACCAAGATGTAGAGTGTATGGTGTGCTATGTGCCTCTTTCAAAACACATTCCCGTACTTTTTCTGTTTCTGATACATACACTCTATCTTTGTATTTCAATACTCCTTGGCTTTACATATTATAAGAGGATTCTTTTCCATTCTTCAGATCGTCCCGCATCTTTTTAGCAAATGAATCAGTCTCTTGTCCTTCTTTAATCTGTTCTATTAACATTGGTTTCACAGCCATGACCCCTAGCTTTGCATCTCCATTTGGCAAGATTTCCAATTCAAAATTTTCAATTTCTCGTTGTAGCTCCTTAGGCTTCTTTTCATTCGAAGTGGCTTTTTGACTTAAAGTATTGGCGACCACATTTGCTTTCCTTGGGTGATAATTTATTGAGCAATCATAATCTTTTATTAACTCAAGCCACCTCTATTGCCGCATATTTAGCGCCTTCTGGGTAAAGAAATATTTCAGACTTTTGTGATCAGTATAGATTTCACATTTTGCTCCGTAGAGATAGTATCGCCAAACTTTCAAGGCAAACACTATAGCGGCTAGTTCTAAGTCGTGGGTAGGATAATTCTTTTCATAAGGTTTCAATTGCCTAGATGCATACGCCACGACTTTGTCATTTTGCATTAACATGCAGCCAAGTCTATACTTGGAGGCATAACTATAAATAGTAAACTTGCCACCTTCTTCAAGGATGGTGAGGATAGGTATTGTGGTCAGCCGCTCCTTTAACTTCTTAAAACTTCTTTCACAGTCTTCAGTCCATTTGAACTGTACATTTTTCTTGGTTAATTGTGTAAGAGGGACTGCGATTTTTGAAAAATCTTTAACAAATCTCTGATAATATCCCGCCAATCCTAATAAGCTTCGCTCTTCCGATCTCGTAGGCTGAGGCCAGTTTATCACAGCTTCAACTTTTCTTGGATCAACTGAAATTCCTCTTTTATCCACGACATGACCAAGGAAAATTACTTTCTCGGTCCAAAATTCACATTTTGAGAATTTGGCATACAATTGTTTTTCTCTCAAAGTCTGTAACACTATGTGCAAGTGTTTGACATGTTCTTCTAGGGACCTTGAATAAATCAGTATATCATCGATAAACACGATCACAAATTTATCCAAATATTCTTTGCATACCTGATTTATAAGGTCCATAAAGGCCGCATGAGCATTAGTCAAACCAAATAGCATGACTAAAAATTCAAAATGCCCATATCTTGTGCCAAGGCGGATTTGGGGATATTTTCTTCCTTTATTTTCAATTGATAATACCCGAATCACAAATCAATTTTTGAAAAGATTGCTGACCCTCTAAGTTGGTCCAATAAATCATCAATGCGTGGAAGAGGGTACTTGTTCTGTACTGTAACCTTATTTTACCACTGATAATCAATACACATCTGCATAGATCCATCATTCTTCTTTACAAAGAGAACGGGTGCACCCCAATTGGATATGCTAGGTCGAATAAAGCCCTTATTGAGTAATTCATCTAATTGAGTCTGAAGTTCCTTTAATTCAGTTAGTGACATACGATATGGGGCTTTAGAGATTGGTTCAGTACCAGGGTATACCTCAATACTGAATTTGACCTCTCGATCTGGGGGTAATCCGGGTAATTCATCAGGAAATACATCCAAATATTCTTAAACTACAGGTAAGGATGAAAGTGAGAAGGAATTTTTAGCCTTAATTTGATGTAAGCTAACCTAAAATCCTAAATGGCCTTGTTTCAGAAGTTTATAAGTTTGGAAGGCTGAGATTATTGTTCGGGCGCTTTTCAGAGGCTTGGAAAAATATATGGAGTTCTTTTCAAAAAATTTCAAAGTTCGAGCTTGACAATCAATAGTCATCCCATGTTTGGATAACCAATCTATCCCCAGAGTTATATCAAAATCTACGAGATGAAAGAGGATTAAATCTACCGGGTATATATCTTCTCCTATTTGAATTTTTGCATCAGGTATCTCATCTTTTACCACATAAGTCACTCCGGAGGGCAGTTTAACATTCATTTCTAATGGCATTGGAACTATTGCAAAATTTGCATCTTGAACAACATTGTAAGAAATGAATGAATGTGTAGTTCTGGAATCAAATAGAACATATACAGGTCTACCATAAAGATGGATCGTACCTATAATAACGTCATTACTAGCAGTAGCATTCGGCTGGACCATGGCAAAGCGTGATAAAGGTGGGCGTGAGTGTAGGCACAATATACATTAAGCTCGTAGGTGGTGCTCAAGTACATAAGAAATTGTGGGTCATCTTCATAGTATCCCCACAAATCCGTCTCTATTAATTGTGATATCCGACTCCCGCTTGAGTTTTCGCTCTATGTTTCGGCTTGCCTTTCAAACACTTTGCAGATGAATATCTACAAAAATTAATTAAACATTGAATGAGTACTAGGTACCCTGCGAGTAACATAATGTATCGGTTTGCCACAAGATTTCAAGAAAAACCATTTTTCAATTACAGATTCAATAAGTAAAAGATACACAAACCTTTTCAAATGCATAATAGGGCTCAACCACTAGAATCACCAACTACCCGTAGCGCGCAATAATATCATTCCAATGCCAAATCGCTCATGGCAATATAATGATACGTGGATCCACAATAACTCTGGTTAGCCCTTACCAAAGTTTCAGAGAGTATTATCAATCAAAGCAGACACCATACTAATCATTCTTATCCCGGGGTCATAGAATAAGTCATAGCATGGGAACAATTCAAAGTCATTCATTACAGAACGGGTAGAACAATACTAGTGAAGTGTATATAAGAAAATATTCCATTTCTTATCATCATAAGACATCAAATAATCATTTTTTTTCACAAAGAGATGGCATGCCAATGGAAACCAAGTCATTAGTTACTCACCTTGTTCTTGTCCCCTTTTAAAGATTAGTGGATACCTATATGTAGCAAAAATACCTTCAAATCTTCGGGTATTCCTCAACTAAAGTAGCTCTCCAAGTAAGGCTTTGTATGTATATAGAGTAGGCTTTGTTTGGAAGGCAAAGAAGGTGTTTTAGAAGGCTTCTTAAGGGTGTTCTAAGCCTTTCTTTATTTATGCACGAATTTCCCAATTACTTTCTAAAAATCCTTGGATTCCATGAATAAAATAGTCTCTAATTGTCTCTAAGTCATTAATACCTAGCCAATAAAAATTTGTCCAATTGGACGTTCATGGGAAATTTTTGCTAGCAAGGATGCCAAGTGTTCTCTCATTTTATTCATGTGAGCAATTTCAATGGTCCAAATGTCCTCTAGATTTTTCTATTCATCACTTAATGAGCCCTTCAACTTAATACATTCTATAATTAGGTCGTTGGCTTTTCGACTATATCACTATAGTATCGTATTTGTTATTTAAGCCTTCTTTGGCCTCAAACTCGTTACCCGATTTGCCTTTGTTTTTCTTTTAGTAATATTACTAACTAATGAATATAGTTGATACAAATCCAAGAAACCTTTTTCATCCTCATTAAAGCCTACAAGAATGTTTTCAATTTCCTATCAAAGGTCACGGCTAATTAGCCGATTACAAAGATGTTTTCAAATTATTATAACATATTTCGTAAAATTACTTAACAAATCCTTATAGTAAATCATTATTCGAGGTTTAAGTCAAAATAAAATTTTTCAAATTTTCACGGAGTGTTACAATCAAAGCATTAGTTACTCATCTCAAAGGCTCCTCAAATAATCTCAAGTTGTAAAGCGTCATTTAAACCTTGATATCCCTCAATTAAAGCTATTTTTTGAGCTATAATCCTTCTATATAATGTAGGAGACCCTTTTTCAAAAGGCAAACAAGGGTTTTGGTGGGTTTTTATTGGTTTTCTTCTTCCCTTAACCATATTGGACGAATTTTGGGGTTTGAGAGAGCAAAGGGAATGGTTTAGGAGTTTAAGGACCCAAGAGCCTTTTATATAATAGTTGAGATTCAATTGTTTTTAATAAAATTTGAGTTCCGCCAATCACATCTCGACATGTGGCGCAATGTGGTGCCGTACACTTAGCGGAAAATCACTTGAGCAGTCCTTATACTTTGTGTTGTCTTATGACTAGGTCATGAAACTTTGATCAATATCATTTAACGTCCTTTCACTTAGCGTGGCTTTTCAATTAAGTGGCTATACTTGAAGTTATATAATTCAATAGCCACATTCTTGTCTCTAGGCATTACTCGAGTAACAATCTTTGAATCTTGTGACGTCTCAAGTGGTTATCATCAAAGTATTTACATTTGTCAATAGCAAACTCGTGTGGTTATTCAATCATTGCCAATAAACATATTCAAACTTCAATTCATTGTCAAAACATCCATCATGTTGTCAATAATCATCATTTTACAAATGCTTGGCATTTATTTGCGTAACAATAATTCGAATACTATTACATTGCCATATTTCAATTCAATTTGAGTGATAATCTCATCTCTTTGTAATTTGATATAATCATGTTGTTATACTCTACTTTTGGACATTCAATTGAGTACTAACCTTGTATTCGTATGATTGAAGTAAGAAATGTGTCTCTTTATTATCAAAATAACTATCATGTTTCTTGTTAAATTTTTGCAGGATGTTACAGATGGTGCCCAATCTCCTCCAACAAAGAACCACCGATCCTTCCAGTCCTTTATTGAATTAGGCCTATCAGTAAAGAGAGTCACCCAACCTTTGTGTCTCATATAATAATACCACCCAGATCCCATACCATTGCATGCCCTGAACTCGTAATGATAATTCAGCTCGTCGAAGGTAGGAATTGGGTAACCGCCCAAGGCGAACAACACAAAGAACGTTGTAATCGCTCTCCAACTGTTGGGAGCGATTTGGTTAGGGGCGAATTCTCACTGCCTCAGCAAGTCTGCTATGACCGGGGTAAGGGGAAATCATACCCCTACATCCAATATCCTCATGTTGGCCGCCATGCATCCTTCTGGAGGCCAATCCGCCTTCTCTATGTAGTACAGAAGGAAAAATGCACCGAATTAGGGATTCTAAACTTTTGTTTCCAGTAGATCAGTTCTTCTTCTGTAACTACAGAAGGGATAGCTCGGCACGTGAAGGGTAATTCATAAGGGCCGGGCCGATTCACAAGACAACGCCACACAACGTCATCATTAGGGGCCCAAACCTCCCTTAGAGGGACCCTTAGAGCTAAAAGAGTCACTTCCGGACTCTGACCCTCCTCAGCCAGCTCGTCCTCATCTTTCTCCTTCGAGATCTTTCTAATCGTTTCATCAATGGAAGAAGCAGCCTGTTCCTCCACTGATTCTCCTCCACTACTATCAATTTCTATCAATTTACCCTTTCTTTTATAAACTACTTCCACCGAACTTGAATTTGGAGAGACAGGAAAGAATTTAGTTCCGGATGACTGTTCACCTTTATTCTCCTTAGACACTTTTCGCCTGTCAATTCCCCTTAAGTTCCTCAAAGAAGAAGCCCCATTTCCGTGATTCATGTTTAACTTAACAAGGAAACTAGACTAGGAATGGAAAATAAGGCAGGAAATGACGATATATTACTTGCAAACTTGATAGAAGAAAACGGAGTGGGAACTAATACGAGGCGAAGAGAAATTTTTTTTGAAAAGGCCAATAGAAGAGAGAAAATGGAGAAGAATAAAAGGGGTTTTATTTATAGGTACAAACCCTAGAGAAACCCTAAATTGAAAAGATGTGTGATGATTGATATGGGACGCCCTTCACACTTCCCAAAGGCGGCTAGGTGTCCCTCGCCCTCTACGTATCCCATTACCCATAGGAAGCGTCCCCAAGATGCTTCGTTAACGTCTCGGAGACGCTTCATTAAAAGATGGAAATTGCAAGCTAAGTCCTTTCTTTTTTCACTAGTAGCCGAGTTTGTCCTTGAACACTTTTAGGGTTGCCAGAAACGAATTCGAGGGGCAATTGTTAACAATTATGCCAACCTAATGAGATCGGCATGGTCAAGGTACCGACCTGAAGAATCCCAAACTCCATAACTTGACGTAAATCGAAAGTCCAAGTCTCACACGTGGAATTGGTATAAAGGACACGTGGATACTGCATGCTACCTGAGACGGACACGTGGATAACATGCCCCGAAATGCTCCACTTAGATAAATTTCTATTTAAACCCCCCCCTACGATAGTGGAGAGGGGAGGTTTTTTAGGTTTTCTCTTTCTTTCTCGATTTTTCTAGATTTTAGAGATTTATATTAAAGGGTTTGATTTGTCTTCGATGATCAGGTTTTATAAGCCCAAAAAAGGAAACACGACTGTAATTGTAAGAGAGGAACATTTATTGTTGATGTTGAGTTAAATCCAGCCTAATTTGACTGTCAACATGTATTAAGTAAGTTTGCTTCCCGAAATTAATTTTGGAACAATGTGACAGACTACTTCGGCTCTTGTTTAAATTAAATTCTTCGTGTTGTTACAAACAAAAAATAATTTAGTTATATAATTTCTATCTCAAATAATTACATGCAAGAGAGGCTATATTGTATAATCGTAAATAAAGGAAAATTAAATGGTAAAAGAACGTAACTATTGACTCATGCCTTTTAGAACCCAAGGGGGAAAATAATATAGAAATAACTTCAAACTTTTGTAACTTCAGAGCTATCTTCATCACTTCGTGTTCCTGCAGCCATGGCCTGGTCCATCTGATACTGATAGAGCTTCCCAACAAAATTTCCAACCCCATGGCCGGCCACGGCAGCCAAGAAAAACATGAAATCGGTGGTGATGACAGCTACGACGGCCAAATAAGACATGAACATTTTAAGGGCTCGCATTCCGGCATGATTCAACAATGCCATCCTCGAATTGGTTTGCTTCTGAATTGGATACAACGCACAAAACTCTGCTGTAAAAGCCAGCAGAAATATCAGAAAGAGAGAGAAGAAGTAATCAGCAAGGCTTTGGTCATCTGGCCATCCTGGGAAGAGTCGCATTACGTAGGAATTCCAGAAGCTTGAAGGTGGGAATCCTGGGAAATTCATGGGAATTATCTGTAAATTGTAATGGATATAATAATTATATATAAGTTGGCTAGCTTGATTTCAAGAATTGCTTATTTTGTAATGGCATGCTTCAAGTACTTATAAGTTGGTAGAATTGGGATATATCATATAAACAAAATGGTCATAATAGAAGCTTTGGGACACAACAATTATGACCATTGAATTGAATGTATTTAAAAGTAACGTTAAAGCAAAGTCATTTTGGTACTAATTGCATGCATGACTGATTAATCCCGAGCACTTCATCCAAGTACTTGAGATCATGCAACATTGAAGATATATGCCATTTTCTTAATTTGTTTTTGATTAAAAAAATGCTCATTGGATTTGATTTATATATTTTGAGATCTGATGTCAATATATATAATTAAGAAAAATTTTCAAAAACTTCTCGGAAGTTCTTTAACAAAACATTCGGGGAGTTCTTGAAAGGAACTCATACAATTAATTAATTTGTATGTAGTACCATTTGTTTCACTTAATTTTTGGACTTTTAGAGAATAAATTCAAGTGTTATCATTATCATTAAGCTAATTAAAGATAATTCAACAATTGCACTAACACGTCTCTTCATAAAATTCCATAATTTATTCAAATATATAGACACACAAGGTCATATGAGGTATGACAATTTGTTGTCAACACCCATACGCACTACTTATTCTTATTTATATATGTGCATCATCAGCTTCAAATCGTTCAACTCACTTGAGCGTTCAAAGCTATCAAATACTCAACAACTCAACTTAACTGAGCCTAAAAATGCATTATTTTGGAAACTTTCCCCTGGCTAAGATCATATAAACGTCATAATAGATATGTTTGAAATCTTATTTTGATGTTGATGGAAAAAAGGGCACTCTTGACACACTATTCGAGCTATAAATTGGTATATTGCAAGCTTTTATTTGAATCTCTTCATGAACCGGATACAAGGACAAATTAAGGTAAACTCGAATCTTTCTTATTGAGCCGACTCCCAAAAATCAAGTACCCGACCGCATGTCCCAAAACAGCGGCAATGAAGACGCCACCATTGAAAGACAAAACAGCCAAGATCACCAAATAAGCAAACCCGGCCCGAATTGCATGGAACCCAGTCTGAAAGAACACCGTGGCAACGCGGTGTGACCCGGGCTTGACGAGATTAAGGTTCGACAAGAACTCAACCAAAAATGCCAAAGCAAAGACAAATATCAAAGCCAATGCGTACATGCCCGAGTGGTTGTCGGGCCAACCCGAGAAGAGGATTTGAGAGTGGTGCCCCCAGTAGAAGGACTTGTGCGAGAACAATGCCTTGTGGCTAATGTGGGTTGCCGCCTCTGCCCTGGGTGGCGGCAATGGTGGTGGAGGAGTGGTGGTTGTGCTATGGTTGTGGTGTAGTGGGAGTCCATTTTGATTCATGTTACTATATAGGCTGTGATAATTGAGTCTACAATTCGAGGATTGAATTGATATATGTGTAATGTGTACATTTAAAAGACTAGTGCGACAAGAAGCATTTTTTCTTTTGTACTTTTGGAGGATAGCTAGCTAGCAAGCAAGCTAAGGCATTTTTCTTTTTCTTTTTCGCAGAGAATTTAGCATCACTTTTTTGCAAGCAATCTGCACTACAAGAATTTTATACTAATACTTCAAATTTCCCACATACAAAATGAAATTTGTTGGGAGAGGTCTTTTTACCATAAAAAATATATACTTTGTGGGTGTCTATACTTTCCCTACAAATTTTTTATCCGCATACAAAGATTTTGTGTAGGGTAAGGTCTCTTTTCCCTACAAACAAATATCTTGTAGGGTTTGTACTTTCTTGACAAAACTTTTTCCCATACAAATTATAATTGTAGGCAAAGATCTTTTTTTCCCTACAAAAAACTTTTTTGTGGAGCTTGTATTTTCCCTACAAAAATTTTTCCACATACAAAATTAAAATTGTAGGCAAAGATCACTTTTCCCTGTAAAAAAATATTTCGTGAGGCTTATACTTTTCGTACAGAACTTTCTCCTCATACAAA
The DNA here is from genome assembly GCA_963692815.1 of Nyctanthes arbor-tristis. Taxonomy (NCBI): domain Eukaryota; kingdom Viridiplantae; phylum Streptophyta; class Magnoliopsida; order Lamiales; family Oleaceae; genus Nyctanthes; species Nyctanthes arbor-tristis. The sequence goes on from CAVNYN010222659.1 coordinate 35,756, forward strand.
TTAGTTTTGTAGGTAAATATCTCGTTTCCCCACAAAATATTTTTTTTTGGGGATATATACTTTCCTTGCAAATATATATTTCCGTAGACAAATTAAACTGTAAGCATATGATTCTTTTCCATAAAAAAAAAATTTCTGGTAGCACGTGATTTGCTTAAAATTTTATTTTTTCCAAACACAAACTTAAAATTGTAGTTAAATGTCTTTTTACTCAAAAAAATACTGAAAAAAATAAAATATTTCATACGGATAATTCCTGTATAAAATATTTTTCACAAGCTAATAAGAAAGGAGGAATTATCATTCCCCCTACCCAAAATTACAAATATTTTGTCTGAATTTGTATTTTTCTTGAAAAAATATTTCCACATTCAAAGTAAAAGGTGTAAGCATAATTATCCCCTTTTCCCCTGAAGAAAACCGTTTTGAATGTATTTATATTCTCCTTAAATATTATTATGCTTAAAATTCAAAAATATAATTAGAATCAAACACACACACACAATTATCTATGAGCCAAATTCTTTTTCTCCTAAAAATTAATAGAAATTCTTAGGTATATGGTTTGCTTTAAATTTTCAAAAAGAAAAAATTCTTTTCTGTAATATCACACTTTTTTTTCTATGTGAATTTTATTTATAACTATATCAATACTTAAAAATTTATTATTCACTTAACTATATCATTGTCAGTAATTGAGCATGTTGTGCAGTGGAAGATCTTGGACGGCGTAATCATCGTGTCTAGTATAATGTTTTATATATGCGCAAATGTGTTTATTTTAATTTTATTTGTGCGTATTTTATGTATTATTTATCTAGCTTCATTGCTCTTGTATTAAGTTAATTTTTTAAGTGTTAAAATAGATTGATTGGAATTCGGCATGCTATATTAGGGAATAATCTAACAAGAGTTATTTTGCCCGAATCAATTAATGAGACTTAGGGAGAAATAAACTAATTTGGGTTTACTTCAGTAAGATACTATCTTGGGGGACTTAATTAGACAATTTTAAAAGATGACCCAAAAACTTCTCCTCTTCTTTCCTGCTACCCGAGTACCTGACTCCCCTGCCTCCCACATCCTCTCATCAGTCTCACCATTTGTCTTTGCTCTCAATTGGCGATTCTCGGGTAAGACATAAAAATTTCCCTTGTGTTCCTCAATTCTGCGGCTCTGTCTTCCTCCGTTCCTCAAAGGAGATTCTCATAATTTTTCTATTATCCTAGGTCTCTCTCTCTTTCTCTCGCACTTGGATCCCTCTCTCCTGCTTGATTCTATGCACGCTTAGTAATAAACCGACTAGCAAACAGGTTATTTCCGCTCATTGCAATCTCACTCTAACACCCGCACACACATGAGCACTAATTAGAATGTTGATTAGTATGGTGAATAGTGAGACACTACTTTTTTTTAGAATCAATGCAAATTGAAAATTTGATGTAATTGCAGTATTTTGGTGCATATCTTGTTATCCAGTGCACCCACACATGTTTTATGTCTAATTTCAGCATGAATTTCTTGTTTCATTATCATTGCATAATTGAAAATGAGATTGTTGGATGAATTAGAGGATGAAGATGATAAATTTTATTTTATGCAATAAAGGTGTTTGACATAATGCCTATGTGAGAAATTGGAATATGCAAAGTAAATGTTTGATTTATGCTTGAATGAAAAAGGACTAAGGCTGCCCTACCCGAGAACTTGACGTTAAATGGTGTTAAATGTAGATTTTATGCTAGTTAATAATGTTTAATAACTATTGTGAAGCCTTTTAACATAAAAAAAATAATAATAATTGCAAAGATCAAACATGAAATTTTATGTTGTATTTATTGAAGTGGATTTAAGGAAATTATTGATCAAAATTATATATGCACTTAATGTATTGAAGAGGGTAATTCTCTTTCAAAAGTAGTTATTGCAAGTTTGGTCTATATATAATCTAATTTTGTGGTTTTGTTGAGACTTTACTAAACTTGGATTGTTCATTGTCATATTCCATAGATGAATGCTTGAGGGTACGTTGTTGCTTCATATGCTATAAAGTAATGCTCATGTGAAAAATTAGTTATGCAAAGGAATTATTAGATGAAAACAATTAGCTTTATTCCATGTACAAAGATTATGTTTGAGAAAATGTATAAGTGAAATTATTTATTCAATGTTGTGGTTAATTAAATAATTATAAAATTGGAATTTGAATACCTTATTGCAATGATGTTGAGTAATTGATGAATACTTAATGTTGCATT
>CAVNYN010222664.1:0-16392 GCA_963692815.1 Nyctanthes arbor-tristis
AGCAAGGTTTTAAAAGTGTGCTCTTCCGATCTCGAAATCAAGTATTAAGTTTAGAGTCAATTAGACATTCCAATATGTGACAAAAACATACTCGAAGCATAATAAAGTATAAAGTGTGATGAAAATAACTTCTGAGTAAAAGGATAGGCCGTGTAGTAAGACGTCGTTTAAGCTTCAAACAAACTTTTTAGAACACTCAACCGTAGGCCTAGGAGCCCAGGGCCAAGGGTCCAAAGGTCCAACTACAGGCGAGGGCAAAGATGTACCTTTACCTTAATGAATGTTTGAGAAAGGCCGGGACCCACTTAGCATTTTGGGAGAGAATGAGAGGAGGAAGATAGGAAACGGACGGGGACTTTAAAATCAACCAATAATATTCAAGTATTCAACAGTTAAATAGAGTGGGAAGTTATAGTGGGCACAAGCAAGGAAGCTTATTGATAGGTAGTTGTAAATGGCAGCATCCGCAGAGTCGTCGATTCTGGTCGAGATCGATTCCGCACCGTTGCCATTGCAAGTACAGACGAGCATTGTGAATGGTGAGTGGGCTTAAGTTATGGTGAAACATCTTCTTCTTTTAATCTTTTTTCCTTTTTTGGTTGGTTATACATGCACAATTTTATTCACTCACTCATTGTGGGGTGGGGTTACACCACCCATTTCTGACGTGGCGCACACATAGCCGGACGTGGCGCACACATGGACGCCATGTGTGTTGGTTATGTGTGTGTCACGTCAGAAGTGAACGATATAACTCCGCCCATAGTGAATAGGTGAACCGGATATACAGGCATATCTAGGAAATACATGCATATCTAGGAAATTTTAGGCACAAGACCAGTAGCATACAACATCATCCATATGATGCTATAAGCCTATAGCGGAATCCGGCACTTGAAAATGTTTTCATCCATGGGTGGTAATTAGTAGAGAGAAATAAAGTATTACTTTTTCCTTGATGATCTTGTTATGAAATTAGCAAGGACGGAGCAGGAATGTGCAACCGAGCCCTCGGATCTTCAGGATGCTTTACTTCGGGGCGACTGGAGGACTTGCAAAGAAGCGATCAATAAACGTCCGGACATAGCCAGATCAGCAGTAACACCGTCGGGTGAGACACCATTAATGGTGGCCATCAAAGGAGGGCATATGCATTTGGTCAAGAAGTTGATTAAACATACGTCGATTGATGACCTGGCTTTAACGGACATCTCCGGCAATACAGCCCTTCACGCTGCAGCAATGCATGGAAATATTAAAGTAGCTGGTCAGCTTGTACAAAAAAACCCAGATTTAAGAGATACTCAAAACGGGGAAGGAATGTTGCCAGTCGATATAGCTGTCATGCGGGAAGATATTGTGATGACTTATTTCTTGTGGATGGTTATGCGACTTCTGTCTGATCAAAACAATCAAACTAACCTATTTAAGCGCGAAGCTAGTCCCAAGCTTATTCATGATGCAATTCGTTCGGGAATGTATGGTGAGTGTACAATACATGCATATCAAATTAAAAGCAATTCTAAGGAGACATGAAACGATAACATAGATAAGTGACATGTTCATGTGGTGTGATTTTATTGGGTGTTGTTTTTTCATCACCCAATAAAATTATATCACATCTATAATGTCACTTATGTATATATGTCATAAGTTTATGTCTCCATGGATTTTTTATTTACAAAGTACCTTTTTAAAAAAGTATTGTACGAAGTAGGGTGATTTTACTTTCATACCGATTTGACCCAATGACCATCGTATATACGTAAGTGTTCTTTTCTTGATAAAATTCTAGAATTGGCTCACGAATGGCTACAGCCAGACGCGAGATTGGCATGGGAAGAGAATTTCAACCCTTTGGAAGTGATGGCTGAGAATCCAATAGCCTTCCATGATGGACCATACTTCAATTTTTGGGAGCCCGGGGAGCGCTTCATTGATCGCTGTTGGTTTCAAATCTCTCTCTCCCTCCCCCACCCCCCCCCCCCGCCCAAAAAAGCCACATTTTCAATGATGGCTTCTTTTTATCCATATTTCACATAAAATTTTAAAGAACGAATACAATTATAAATTGTAAGAAACTATTAGATTGTAAGAAACTACTAATAGTTTCTTACATTTTAAAATCTTATTGCTTCCTTCACAGGAACCAATATTGGTTTTGTATAACTGCTCCATACTTTACTAATAACCCAGCTAAGACCACCATATATTGGATTTGTTAAATGGGATTATTCGCAATATGTGTTAGTTAAAAATCAAAATTAATACTCTAATAGAGATTTTAAATTTATGATTGTAAAGAAAAAAAAAATCTTTCTCCCGATAAATTTCTAGTACTCTTGATACATATAAATAAGACAAGTGTGTGTAAATAGAGTCACAATTAACAATAAACTGGCTGCACATATCCAATTGTTAGTTCTCCATTGTGGACGTTCATAATAATGCTTAAACAAAGAATAAATAAAATAATTAAATTAAGATAATTCATGTATAAACTTTGTTAGCTTTATCTGGATTTTTGTTAAATTCTTGAAATATTCATGAGAACGATTCATTAATTAGGTAATTGACTTTGAGATTTTATTTTATTTTTAGTTTTTTATTAAGAAAATCCTATTTTTGAGACGTATAGGGATTTTAATTATATTTTTATTTTTGACAATTAGATGAACTAATTATTAACAAGATGTTAGCTAAAATTTCTAATCTATACAGAAAATACATATTTTTTCTGAACATACAAAAATATATTTTACTTAAGAAAAGGTTATGTAAAATATATCTCTAATTGTTAAGAAAAAAATATTGTAAACAAAATGCGGCGTATTTATTAAAATTATATTTTAATTATGGTGATATTATAATGTGGTGTGATTAGTAAAAATTGTGGTATAAACCAACCCGATTTTGATATTCAACATTATCATGCAGAAAGAGAAAAATTATGCTATGATTTGGTTGTCTTCCCTTTATTAATTTATTTATTGCTAAATTGTAGGTATTGGCTCATTTGTTGGTCCACAGCTTTATAGAAGCTGGAGATTTCAAATTTTCTCAGGAAAGTACTTGCCCATATCCTATTGTACACTGCAAGTCTTGAATGTGAATTTCATATTACAGAGTTTACCTAGTGTTAAAAATAAGAAAACTGCTAGTGGTTTCTTGTGTTTTTAACATTATACGGGCTCCGTAACTAAAACAATGTCATTAATGTGGAAAACTGATTTTCACAAACTTATATGTGATTTTTACAGTACACTTAATGTCACCCTTATTACATCTTGGGTTGACGCTAACACCCGAGAAAGCTCCAGATACCACTGTGGTACGCGTTCTTTATAGAAAAGTGGTGCATGGTGAAGCTCTCAGACTCCTCAAATTCCTATGCTCAAGCTCAATAAAGGAAAAACTGGATGCTTCTGCAATATTTAAGGAGCCATTCCTTTTAGCTGCACGGACTGGATTAGAAGAGATTGTTACTGAAATATTAGATTCTTTCCCAGACGCAGTAAAATTTACAGATGAAGAGAGACATTCGATATTTCACATAGCAGTAATGTACCGTCAAGAGAACATCTTCAAGATAGCATGCCAGAAGAATCCTAAGCGGTATAAGACGCTCTTATTAGAGCGTGATATTGCAGGGAACAACATATTGCATTTGGCAGGACTGGTTCCCCGTCAAGACCGGCTTGATCTTAATCCTCACTCTTTTCTTCAAATGCAAAGTGAACTCAGGTGGTTTAAGGAATTGGAGAAACTTGTAACGCTTAAAGAAATTAAGGGAAAGAATAATGAAGGGAAGACGCCACTGATGATCTTCCATCAGGACCACGCTGATTTGGCTTCAAAGGAAATACAATGGATGACAGGCATGGCAACTGCATGCTCGGTAGCAGCATCGATTATTTCCACAGTGGCATTTGCAGCTGCGATCACAGTTCCCGGAGGTAACAATAATACCGGCGTTCCCATTTTCTTAAAGCGGAAATCCTTCCTAATCTTTGTCATATCAGATGCTCTTGCACTCTTCGCATCTATAACCACTCTTCTCTCCTTCTTATCCATTTTCACTTGTCGCTTTGGAGTAGATGATTTTCTCTATTCCTTGCCCAACAGAGTCATAATTGGCCTAATTTCTCTCTTCCTCTCCATAATATACTTAGTGGTTGCCTTCAGTTGTACATTGTTTCTTGTATCTGCTCAGAAAAATTGCTTGATGCTCATACCAATAATTGGGTTCGCATGTGTACCGGTCATCTTGTATACTTCCCTCCAACTTCCTTCCCTTTTCAAGATGATCAAGGCCACTTATTTTACTCGAGATTTTCTCCTTCCAGCAACATAACGCCACCATATATATATATTGAACTTCTGTGGGATGCTTCAATTCAGACGACGTAGTATTGTTTCAAGTCAAAACCACCTTGAGCTTGTGTGTTATAATTTGGTTATTATAGGCAGTTCATGTTGGGACCTGAATCTGTACATTATAATTAATTTGGTTATGTAATTCATGTTGGAACCAAAGATGGTTGCTGGTGATAATTATGTTCATGATTAAAATGCAAAATACTTTCTTGTAATGTAGGTATTTTAAGATGTGTAGAAAATAAAACTTGCAAAACGAAAATGATAAATTGATGTTAGGCTTTCCAAGTAATGGAGCCTAAAATCACAATTAATGTGGTGGAAAAAACCAAATTTGGAAATAAGTTTTTTTCTATAGTTTTTTTCCTTTAGTTTTTTTCCCCACACTAATCTTGCTCTAATAATGACAACAAATATATAATAGGGCCCGTTTGGTTAAGTTTATAAAGTAAATTTATAAAGAGAATTTATAAAGAGTGAAAATGAGTGGTAGAGATTTAATTAAACTTTAAAATGTGTAGTGGTTGTTAAGTGATTGTCAAATCAATGAGAAGTTAATTTATAAATAGAAAAAATAAATAATGCCAAACAGGCTCATAGTTACAGCGTACAGTAAAGTTTGGAGCCAAATTATAAGTTCCTTATTTTGATATACTTATTTTTTGGAAATATTGTTGGCTGTGTGGGTATTGCCCCTTCTTTATCGGCCCTTGGTTATATTATAACTAACTAGTATTTCACCCGTGAGTTGTATGGGAAGATTAGTTCCCAAAGAAATATATATATATATATATAATAATAATAATAATATTACATATGGGATTGAATAGTTACTCATCATGAAATTTCACCAGCTATATTTTTTTAGCAACTTATGTATAAAAAGGGTAAATTTCACAAAAGGTCTCCAATGTTTGCAAAAAGTAACAAATTCATTCCTAAACTTTTTTTAAAGCTATAGGTCCCCAATCTTTCAGAAACATGCACAAAAGTCCCTACATACTATTTTTGTCAATTTTCATTGTTTACTTTTTCAAAAAGACAATTTTACCATTTATTTAAATAAAAAATAAGGACAAAAAAATTTTAAAAATTTATTTTGATCTCTCGCCACTTTCTCTTTCACATATTTATATATATTTTTTCTTTCACATATTTATACATATTCATCTATATATATTATTTTCTCATCCACCCATTCAGCAAAAGCTATTAATACACATTGGTTAATATATTATTTTTTCCATTCACTTATCGACCACCACCATTACAAGCTAGTGTCATAGTAAATTTAGGCAATTACCTCTCTGAAATTTAAAATTAAATAAATAATGATAATTGAGATGTGATTGATATCCAAGTTATAAAAATTAGAACGATAAAAAATGTGTAAATTTTTGTTGTGAAATTTTTTTTTAAAGGTTTGAATTATTAGTAAAAATGAAAGGATTTCTTCCGCTTTTTTCGCTACAACTCCTCTCATTTGAAATTTTTGCATCTACATATAGCTAAAAATGGGACGTAAATCCCCTTGTTATTATCATTAGAGACAACTTAAGTTGATGTCTTAATTACTCTTCCCCACTCCCAAAAAAAAAAATACATATATATATATATATGGCGAGGGAAATTGTGGCGGTTTAACTAATCAAAGAGTACCATATTTTTTCAATCTTTTGGAATTTTTAAAAGGTTTTTGTACTAATTTCCTTTTTATTTCATACAGCGAGGGTAAAATGGTCATTTTGTAAGCATCAGAATGTGAAAATGGATAGAAATTGCCCATGGAGACCTTTTGTGCATATTTTGAAAGATTGGGGACCTACAACATTTAAAAAATATTAGGGATGAAATTGTTACTTTTTGTAAAGTTAGGGACCTTCTGTGAAGTTTACCTTTAAAAAATGATATGTTTTTCTCATTAAAAAAAATAAATAAATAAATAAAATGATCTTCCGCTGAATATATCTTGACATATGCACGCACATATAGCGAGAGATCATTGAGAAATATTATAACCAAAGTAACTAATCTTTTACTATTCATAGATTTTTCTTTTCCCCGCAAACCGTAGGTTCTGAACTAAATACTAATCTATAATTTACTTCTCATTTTTTCCTCCTTGGACACTGATTCTTCCCTACGGAATACTACTTCATAATACATACACTATAAGAAATTTATGTTAATCCTACAAATTTCCGGCATACAAAATTAAAATTGTTGGCACAGATCTCTTTTCCCCACAAAATAAATATTTCGTGGGATACTCTACCTACAAAACTTTTTCGGAATACAAAATTCCTGCAAAGGTAAAGGTCTCCTTCCCCTACAAAACAATATTCTATAGGGTTTGTACTTTCCCCAAAAAAATTTTTTGCAGACAAATCAGAAGTGTAGGCAAAGATATTTTTTCCCCACAAAAGAAAAAAATCGTATGTACATTTACTTTCCCTATAAAATTCTTTTGCATACAAAATTGAAGGTGCAGGCAAATATCTCTTTTTTTCCACAAAAAACCATTTCGTGGCGGCTCATACTTTACCTACAAAATTTGTTTCCGCACGCAAATTTAAGATTATAGGCAAAGATTTCTTTTCACCAAGAAAAAATTATTCGAGGGGCTTGTAGGTAGAATTATCATTTCCTCATAAAACAACGTTTTATTTGAATTTGTATGTTTTCTACAAAATTATTTCCATATACGAAATTAATTTTCTAAGCATAATTATCTTTTTCTAAAGAAAATGTTTTCTAGGTATTTAAGATTTAATAGAAAAAATTATATCATTCACGAAATAAGATTGGTGGGCTAAATTCTTGTTTTACTGAAATGAACATTTTCTAGGTATATGGTTTACTTTAAAATTTTGAAAAGAAAAAATCTTGTTCTCATGGACATTTACGGTTTATTATTTTTTTTTTCAAAATAAACATTTTTCAAGATATGTGCTTTAACAGAAAAAGATATGTACAAATTGATAATTGTATAAAAGTTATCCTTTTCCATAGATTAAACTAAGAAATAGCCGTGCTATAAGTTTTATATACTTAAACAAAAAGACATTTAAAAATCTGGTTAAAAAAAAGTCAATAAAAAAGTCTAATATTTATATATTATATCTACAAAATTACTCAAAACTTGCCTCCAAATTATTATATTTTCCCTCTCTTCTAATTTTAGCCTTAATTTCACAGACGTTCAGTTCTACGGACGCTGGGCTCCATCTTCTTCTTCTTCTTCACGTGGCTTCTTCTCCAGTGCCCACTCCACAATTCTGCTACTTGGCTCTTCAACTAGGTCCTCTACTGCAGGTAATTGTATTGTCGGCCTCTAATTCATCTTAATCTGACATCTTATTTCTTCCAATAGTTATTCATCTTGTTTAATCTTGGATAAATCCCATTAGTTATTTGTTTCCTGGAAACACCTTTGTAAAAGGAATTAGTATTATTGAGTGGAGTTTTAAGGGTGACTGTCTTCCTCGAGTCCGATTCTCTGTGTGTTACATGTTACCAATTTACAATAGTGTTGATGTTCTTTTTGTATATTTCCTTATTATTTCTTTTCATGTAAAGTTGTTATTTTGTTAGTTGAGTTGTGAGAATTTTTATTGTTTGAATTTTTCCAAGACCAATTCATTTTTGGGATGGATTACAAGTTTTCTTTTTTTTTTCTTTTTTTTTTTTTTTTTTTACCTAGTAAACTTCAAACATTACATGTATACATTAGTTCATCATTGTCCATGAAACGCCAGTAAGCATATAAAAGAAAAAAAAAGGAAGTGTTTGGATACAAACTAATTACTGAGATGGAAAATACCAATTCCTATACTATTTAGCATCTTTTGGGGTGCAAAACTCGGATATCAGTCAAGATGTGCTACAAAATGCCAAATGAGAACCCAAAACTCGTCATCTGGTCACACTTTATTAACTCCAATGTAGCCTTCACTTAGATGGGTGGATTACGAGTTGTTTGAACTATACGTAGATATAAGTGTATATACTAAATGCCTTCTGTGATTTGTTTGACAACTATTCTTGATGGGGACCTTGTTTGCTTAAATACCTGTGAAAGTGTATAGTATAGTGAAAACTTGTATTGAAGAGCAGCTGTATATTGGTCGTATTATGTGAACTAATAAAATATATTTAGGCATTTTCTTTTATGTTTTGGGAAATAAGGATCCAGTTAGAGATTTGCATGACTTGGTGGCTGAAAAAGGGAATAATTGGACAAAACTCTGAAGTCAGTCTTGCCTTGTTGGTTATAATTCTCAAAGTGGATTATAATTCTGAAATTTTCTCACTTCTAAGGACAAACAATTCACTGAGAGCTAGGAAGTTGGCATTTTTGTGGGAGATCGGAAGAGCGATTTCTATTGATGAAAGTTTATATGGTTGTTTATGTTTTGAGGGTATATGGTAATTGACAATATGAAGTTTAATCTCTTCCTTGTACAATCCAACCAAGCAAGAACAAGGATGTGTTGTTCCACAAGAACTCAATGCTGAAGCAAAATATGCACTTCCGATCAATTCTTAATGTAGGTTTGATTAATATTGGGTATGTTTAATGAAAAAATTTATGCTAGTTCCACAAGTATTCAGTTCTTCGGGAGAAATGGAAGCTGTAGCCATCTGAGAAAAGTAATCTTTTCTTTATTAATAAAGAAGTATCTGTGTAATTTTGATTTCACAAGTTTTAAGCTCAAATACCTTTACATTTTAGATATTTAATATTAGCTTTAGGCTTTTTGATTGAAATTGAGAAGTCAATAGAGTTATTGTGTAATATCTATAGAGAGCTAATCATCCATTCTGAATCCTGTTTGCTGTAATATATTATCTTGAGAAAATCTGGAATTCTTCAACATTATGCTAGAACTAATTTACACTATGTGCTTCCCTTCATATGATCGATGAGTTGTTGTTCCTCAGGAATACGGATATTTTGCAAATTGTAAGCTGCAGAAACACACGTTTTTATTGTTGGAACTCTCCTAATACATAGCTCTAGCTCTTCGTACCATCTTTTGTCGTGGCATCATTTATACGATTCAAGGATGTCATTTTTTTGGTGATTGATTGTCAGACCCTTTTGCGGGCACACAAGTCCGATAAGAGTCTATGGCTTTTGATTCTGGAGAAAGTTTTGTGGTTGCTGGATCTTCTTCTAGTACAAATAAGCTGTGAGGTTTGGAAGAAACCAAAAGTAAGTTGCTTTGTTTCTTTAAGTTCTATTTTTAGAAACTTTAATTTTCTGAATTAGTAATTGTGACTTTAGAATATGAGAGATCGGAATGTTGATAGACTTGACTTAGAATCATGGGATATAAATTGTAAATCACTCTGTTTGGACGGTGTATTATATTTAGAGGACCTATTAAGAGTTGAACTAAGACCAATTTCGTAATTATACATTCACTATTCTTGTTAAAAAAATCATGTGGAAGTAAGAAAATGTGAAATTGACAGTAAAAAGCATTGGTGATTTACATGAAAACTCCAAAATATACATCCATTCCCTGGATATGAGTGGAAGTGGAAAGAATACCCCCAAGTCTCACCTCAAAATAATATACCTGGAAAAAAATGTACAGGGACAGAAGACCCTTTGGTTTCTATCTCATGGGGATTCATGTCAGACCTATGAAGTACGAAAATTGAATATTACTCTACGTGGGATAATAAACTCTAATTCCTATTTAATTTAGGATATGAACGCAATTAATCGTAACATAAAGTTGATGTTTAAAACTTTTTCAGGTCTATTAGCTTTTATTTCTGCATGTGTGGAGCCACTTTTTTTGTCTGTTTTTGCATGTTTACAGTAGCATTCAAGATATTTGTCATAGGGTCGCGGGACTGACTTTTGTTACTAGAGCTACCTTCAATTCAAATTGCTTCAAGGTAAGTTCATATAGTCTAAGTCCAAAATTGAGCTATACAATTTTTACTTCTCTAGATATTTTAGAATTTCTATTTTAGTTTATTTGCTTTTGTTTTATTCATATCATATATTTAACATATTAAAACATTTGAATGGAAAGAAAGTCAGTGCATGCACTATTTACTTGATTTAGGTAAATGAATGTGAAACTTTAGTAATTTAACTTTTCATTCAAGTATTCTTCTCATGTGCCAGATTTATATCATGGTAGAAACTATGATGTTATTCAAACATCACTTCATGTGGATGATGTTCCTCCTATTTTGATTGATTAAAAAATCATTAATCAACCACCAATAATAAGAGATGATAATGTAGATGGTGAAGATGATGATAATTAGGTTGACAGATTTTAGTGAACATAGACAAGAATTTAGTGAACATAGACAACTTGACTTGTAAGATCATTATTATGATTTTATTTATTGTTATTTTTGGTTATATATTATATATTTGTATGCTTATGTACATATATCATTGCAACTTTACTTATTTTAATGCTTACAAATAGTTATGTATAATTTATTATTTATGAACTAATTACTTGTCTTTTTTGGCAGATGAATTTGATTTCTCATAAGAAGAGCAGCAATAGCTCACTTTTAACTCCAGCTAAGATGCCTCGAGTGATAAATAGAGATTTGCTTCCATTGCCCCAGATGTCACGGCCTCATAAAACATCTTTAGTTTTTACAATTTTATATATTCTGTATCTCAATATTTATATTTCAAACAAGATAAATTAGTATAATTTGATAAAGCACATATAGTGCATAAAAAATACTTGGATAAATCTTTTTTATTGATTGGAAAGACTCAGCCTACAAATATTATTTCCATAGAAAGTGTTATTTGTGAGGAAAAGTAATGTTAGTCTACAAATATAACTTATTTAGCGACAAATTCACAAATTCTCTCATCTTCAAAGATCATAGCCCACAAATATATTTCTCTACAAAAAAATTATTCATATGGAAAACATTCCTTACCCGTGATTTTCCCAATAAAAATTTGTTTGTGACCAAAAGGATATTTTGCCTACAATTAACTCTGCCAATAAAAATATATTTGTGAAAAGAAGGATCTTTTGCCTACGAAGCACTCTTCCTACAAAAATATATTTGTGACGAGAAGATTCTTTTGCCTACAAATCGCTTTTCCTACAAAAATCTATTTGTGAAGGAAAGAATGTTTTGCCTACGAACGTCTCTCCCTACAAAAATATAATTGTGAAAGAAAGGAGTTTTTGCTTGTAAATGAATTTGTACGAAAAGCACTTAGACGATAACTCTATTTGTCTGCGAAGGATTTGTAGGGGTAGGCTTTTGCCGACAAAGTTGTATATTTTGTCATCTAAAGCCTATGGCTAAGATGTTTGCCTTACAAATTCTGTTCGTCTCAATTCTCAAAAGAGTTCTGACTACAAAAACAATTCGTAGGGAACTACATAAAATCTTGTAGTGATAATGGTAATGGACGGATACAAGTACAAAAATGCAATAAATATTGGTCAAATTTCTTTATTCGATGTATCCGATTATTATATGATAATTTAAATAATTGACAACTCAGAGTTCATATGGTTGTGACATGTAAAATGGTATAACTAATTATCACATTACTAATTTAATTAACTAATGATAATTTGAACAGACACAAGTCAGATTACATCATATAACTATTTGGACTAATCTTCAAACACATGAATCATATTGAATCATGGGAATGTGTAGATATAAGAATTTCCATTTGTATCATTATCTTGAAGACAATATCAAAACTGAAGTTCTGTTGACTATATAAAATGCATCGGGACTACTTCTTTGCGACTGGCTGAATCTTTGAGTTTGCATGGATACGATGTTTCCAGCTTCATTGTTATCTTGGAGTCGAGTTTGGTTTGAGTCTGTATTTGTATCAAGATGAAAATTGATTCCACTAATACAATATTTCCCTAACAAGTTGTTGGTACTGTTGTTGGACTTGGATATGTGAATGCAAAGGAAGGAATTAAAGGAAATGCGAAATGAATGTTGGAGGAAATTTTCATCTGTTTAAGTAGGAAAAATAAATTACAAGGGACCGTAGAAACATAGGTAACTTTTTGAAAGGAAGTATTTTAAGGAGGATAGATAAATTTTCACATATAGAATTCAATCATCCGGAAAAGCTTCTCAAATAAGATTTCTGTGCAATTATTTAGGCATATCAACACATGTATGTTTTTAGTTGCTTCCAATGAGTTCCGCTGCTAATATTTGCTCTTCCTTCCACTTTTTATTCTGTAATGATTTATGCACTGTTGCAAATTAGGCTGTACAATTCAACACCAGTTAACTATGAGTGCATTTAGCAAAGAAGAACAACTCTCCGAAACTTGAGGATGATTTGCTTTAAGAAGAGAGTTCAAAGCCTGGGGTTTATACGGTGGAACACGAGAAGTTCCTAAATAAGATGTTCCTTTGTTTCTTTGCACATGTTTAAACGTCATAGACATGTGATGTGATTTGGGTTCTCTGACATTCATATTCCAATTAGTGAGTACTCTACCACATTAACACCTTTTGGAATTATTTTTATAAATTATTATTATTTGGAATTATTCTATAACACATGTTCTTGTAAGTTTTCTATTCCTCAATGCCTTGAAAAAAAAAAAGAAAAAGAAAAAAAATGGTAAGGAAGGGCTATTTCTTTTTTAAGTTTTGGCTTTAGTGTGTTTTAGAATTTTTTTATCATTTGACACGTGCTATTCGACAGAATTATAATACAAAATAGAGAACATATTACAGATTCCTTGCTAACATATTATGCACATTAACTGTATGAAGGTGGTTGTTTTTTATTTTCTTCAGGATATCAAGTATAACAAGTACAATTACACTTTATTTTATGTATTAAAATTTTTTATACCTCTATCCGTGTAACGCAAAGTTGGAAATCTAGTTATATGTTGTTCGACTCATGTTTTGTCTTTCATGATCTATTATTCTGGTTGGAATCTCTTATAATTTATGATTAACTTTAATTATAGAGATGATAAATTTCAATTTAATAATATTGTGCGTTTGTCATTGAACTTACTTTTTCGAATGTATTGAATGATGGTAATTGATGTTTCTCATTATTGCATATGTACGAAAGATTAGATGTAAGAATGTAGATTTTCTTCTGAACGATCTTGAATTTCCAAATTACTAAGTCTATTGATTTTATTGATTCAATTAATATATACTTGTATTTTTATCTTTTTTATAGATGCGCAAATATTGCAAATTTATTATGTAACTATTTAATGATATATTTCAATAATTTTTTTTTTATACAACACACGAGTAGTTTAACTAGTATTCTCAAAATTATGATCCGCGTATCGGAGAATGTGTGGTTATTATCGATCACAGGGTCGGGAAGAAATCCTTTACTATCAACGAACAATAATTTATTATAGCTGCTGGAAATATCTGGCAATAATTGTTTTTGGCTGCTGGAATTTTTGAAAAAGCTTTGGTCTTAAAATGCTAAATGTCATGCTCTTATTGGCTCGGCCAGATAAAGCTACTTTATTATAGCTTGTCTGATTAGATCGCCATAAAAAGTCGTAAAATAATAAATAAAGCGTTTGATCTCATTATGACGCCAAAGACTGACGCTAAAACAAGACTCGTAAAACGTCACATTTATTGTTGCTACACAACATCGATAATGGGTGGCTGGAGCAAGGTTTTAAAAGTGTAAGGGCTTGTTTGAAGTCCATTATTTTGATAATTTATAAATAGAATTATAATGAGTGGAAATAAGTGGTGAAAATTTAATTAAAATTTGAAATGTATAGTGATTATTAAATAGTTATCAAATTAACAGTCAAATCATAATAGATAAATTTATAAAGATAAAAAATAAAAAGGTTCAAACAACCCCTAAAACTTAAAAGGTTGAAATCAAGTAATAAGTTTAGGCTAGATTAAACTTTCCAATACATGACAAAATTGTAATCGAAACATAATAAAATATAAAGGGTGATGAAACATAACTTTTGAGTAAAAGCATAGGCTGTGTGGTTAGGCCTCGCCTAAACAAATTTTTTAGAACACTCAACTCGAGGCATAGGAGACCAGATGTAATTCCAGAAAAAACTTTAGCTGAATGAATGTTTGAGAACTCCCGGGACCCACTTAGCATTTTATCTTTTTACAGAAAAAACTTTACTGTAATGAATGTTTGAGAAAGATCCTCGACCCAGCAATTCTTTTTTGTCTTTTTAAAGTAAGAAAATTTCATTTCATTCCAGGTAAATCCACATTAATGGAATACACACCGGTAACTTAAGTATTCAAAACATATACACACCGTTTGGCAATCATTTTTAATTAGGATAGTTTACAAAATAAATTTAAAATTTAAATTTTATACAAGTAACGTCACGTAATAACTTTATGTGAACATAATGATTAAAACGATGTGAAATATTACATCACATCAAATATGTAGTTTGATGGTGTGTTGTCATGTGGCAAAAATTTGATATTTATAAATTAGTTGATAAATTGTGGTAACAAGTGTGTTTATAAACGGTAATCTAACATCATTTCATTGGTTTCACTTTTTTAAAAAAAGTCAAAAAATAAAAAAATCAAACAGATTCTCTTACTTTTTACAAAAACTAATAATAAAATGATGTGATATGGTAACTTATAAACTAATTTATAAACAACTCAATATATAAACATGGCCAAACACACTGTTAGTGGTAACCAAACAAATTATAAATAGAGTGGGTAGTAGACTAGGAAAAAGCAAGCTTACTGATAGCCAGTTGTAAATGGCAGCATCCCCAGAGCCGTCAATTCTGGTCGAGATCGAATCGACACCTTTGCCATTGCAAGTACAGATGAGCATTTTGGATGGTGAGTGGGCTTAAGTTATGGTGAAACATGTTTTTCCTTTTTTCTTTTTTTCTTTTTTTGTTAGTTATACATGCATGTCTAGGAAATTTCAGGCACAAGATTGGTAACCTACGACATCGTCCGTCTGATGCTATAGCCTATAAGCCTATAATGGAACCTGGGACCTGAAAATATTTTCATGCATGGGGGGTACTTAATAGAGAGAAATAAAGTAATAATTTTTCCTTCATGATCTTGTTATGAAATTAGCAGGGGTGGAGCAGGAATGTGCAACCGAGCCCTCGGATCTTCACGACTCTTTTCTTCGGGGCGACTGGCGGACTTGCAAAGAAGCGATCAATAAACATCCCGAAATAGCCAGTTCAGCAGTAACACCGTCCGGTGAGACACCGTTAATGGTGGCCATCAAAGGAGGGCATATGCACTTGGTCAAGAAGTTGATTAAACTTATGTCAATTGACGACCTGGCTTTAACGGACATCTTCGGCAATACAGCCCTTCACATTGCGGCAATGCATGGAAATATTAAAGTAGCTGGTCTACTTGTACAAAAAAACCCAGATTTAAAAGATACTCAAAACGGGGAAGGAATGTTGCCAGTCGATATCGATCTCATGCGGGAAGATATTGTGATGACTTATTTCTTGTGGATCGTTATGCGGCTTCTATCTGAGCAAAACAATCAAACTAACCTATTTAAGGGCGAAGCTAGTCCCAAGCTTATTCATGCTGCAATCCGTTCTGGAATGTATGGTGAGTGTACAATACATGTATATCAAACATGAAAGCAATTTCAAGGATACATGAAAACATAACATAAATAAGTGACATGTTCATGTAGTACTATTTTATTGGGTGTTAATCACATAGATACTTTTTCATCATCCAATAGAATTATATCACATCTACAATAACATAGGGTGATTTTATTTTCATACTGAGTTGACCTAATCAACATCGTATATCTGTAAGTGTTCTTTTCTTGATGAAATTCAAGATTTGGCTTACGTATGGCTAAAGCCAAACGCGAGATTGGCATGGGAAGAGAATTTCAACCCTTTGGAAGTGATGGCTGAGAATCCAATAGCCTTCCATGATGGACCATACTTCAGTTTCTGGGAGCCCGGGGAGCGCTTCATGGATTGCTGTTAG